>PVJH01004530.1:0-124078 GCA_004026705.1 Nesogale talazaci
CACGGGCAGTGTTGCTTGGAGGTCGAGGCACAGGAAGAACAAGGCAGCTCTCTGGTCCGAAGATCCGGAAGCCAGCGAGAGAGGGGGCGGAACCTGCGAAGCCCCTCCCACATCCGCCCCTCAACTCATCCTGCGCGCTCATTGGCTGTGCCGTCACAACAGATCCACCAATCTTCTGTGGCCATGTTGGCATAACAAATCTACCCATCACAGTATTCAATCTGGAAAAGTTCATGGGTATAATTACTATTTATAATGCTGATAAAAGGCATTTGTAATGATGAAGTTGCTGTTCATACAAAATTCTATCAAGGGCTGAGCCTTGGTGGCGCATTGGTTGTGCGTGGGACTGCAGCCCACTGGGACGGAGGTTCAATTCCAGCAGTGGGGCTGGGCCACCTCCTCCCACCACCGGAGAGCAGTGATGCCCAAAAAACAAAACAAAACAAAAAAACCAAAATTCTATCATGTGAACTCCAGCTTCATTCCTATCATTAAGCCATATTTTCAACCTACTGTTCCATTTTTTTGAACTTTCAACTTCCATTCATGAATGATTATCAGTGCATCTTGATTGCTTATTTGATCAATTTTAACTGAGAAAATTGGTAAAATTCTTCAATTTTTTCATGATTCGCTTTAGTGGTTGATTATTAAATTTGAATTGTAGTTCTCTTGACTTGATTCCCTTGTATGCAAGTACATATTATTCTATCACAGATAGCATAGATAGACCAAGCCCCTTTTGAGTAAGAATGCAAAACAATTCCTCTTAAATTTGTTAATAGCACAGTAAACTATATGACTGCGTGATTGACAATGGTGAACCCCAGTTCATTACAGCACACTAATGCCAGGGCATCTGTCTTTATGTGTTCTATTTTATTTTGATGACTTCCAATTTTTATAGGTCCATTCTTTATACATTCCAAGTTACAATTTTTTTTTGTGGGCATCACTGCCTCTGGTGGTCGTGGGTGCTACCCAGTGCCGCTCCTGAGAGTTGCCGCTGGATTTGAACCACCAAGCCCATGGGCTGCAGTTCTGCACTCAACCACTCACGCCACCAGAGCTCAGCCCCCAAGTTACAATTTTTAATAGATGTTGGTAGCCATGTCTTATTTGGGATCATGTCCCATTAGCAAATGAAGGTGCTGAAGGCTTTGAGAATACATTATTTATTATGATTGAATATTCTTTGATAAGGCAACTCTTAATCAGTCATATTTTGATTGTCTTCCAACCTGAGGAGCTCACCTTCTAGTACTTCCTTCAACTACTACCTATAATGTTTTCAGTATCGGACAACATCTGACCATTGTCTGTTAGTTTGTTGTATGTGGTAGTGTGCATCTTGTTGAGATGCTGGAAGCTATTTTTTTTTCAATACTACAGCAGTCACCTATGATGAACAGCTTTCAGCAGAGCTTTTTGAATAAGAACAAAATAGGAAGAGAAATGAGACTGTTCACTTCTGAGGAATTAGTCACTGCAAATACCTTACACTCAGCAATACTAATTTTGAGAGTGGAGGAAAACTAATGGCTATTCAAGATGCATTCATCTTGGTTTGGGACATATAAACTTTAAAGGGAAAGTCTAGCTCCAAATTTCACCATTGTCTTAAACAACGTGTTCCAGCCTCTCCTACTTCAAATATTGATTTCAAGGATTTTTTTTTGTTTTTGTTCTCTTGGGGGGGGGGGGCATCACTGCCTCTGGTGGTTGTGGGTGCTACCCAGTGCTGCTCCTGAGAGCTGCAGCTGGATTTGAACTTCCAAGCCTGCGGGCTGCAGTCCTCAAGCACTTACGCCACTGAGGCTCAGCCTCAAAGATATTTTTAAAGTAAATATCGTGCATGTTGAACTGTGTCTTGGAATCTGTTCACCAGAAAAGCCAATTAGATGCTACTAGAAATAGTTCTGGTGGCACAGTGTGTTACTCATTTGACTGCTAACCACAAGGTCAGAAGATTGAACCAATCAGCTGGTGCTGGAAGAAAGATAAGCCTCTTTCTTCTTGTAAAGATCTAAGGCATTGGAAACCAACAATGGAAACCAACTGTGTCCTGTAGGGAGTATGAGTTGGAATATATGTGATGACGATAAAGAGTGGTTTAAGAAAACAAGCACCAAGTTTGAATGCTAGAGCTGGTCAATGTGCTGGAATGAACACCCTATTATTGGTGCTATGGAGAGCAGAAGGAGACCAGGTGTAACTTCCCAATTGTTGAAACATTTACTAATGGTGCAATAAGCTGGTACAGCAATGATAAGGACACAATAATTGATCCAATTTTGGGAATTTAAGAGATATAAAGTAGAAACCGAAAAAATGCAATTTGTGCCTGTTGCAGCCTTCAACTTCTGATCTGAATACAAATATTAAAAAAGGTGATCTCTAGGACTTATTTGGAGTTAGAAATAGAAATTCTCACTTCATGTGAAGGGAGTTCAGAAAAAAATTAAAGACCCGTTTTAGAATTTAATCAAGAGTGTGGCCAGTCAAAGAAGCTTGAACTCCTGGCCAAGGTAAATCTTCTCTACTAAGTCAGTTCTTTAAAATGTAATGAATGGCATTTTAATATACTGGATAAGGATACCTGGATTGATGTATCTGAAAATGTTGTTTGTTCAGATTTCCATGAACCTTCTAGATTCCTTTCTACCAATAATTAGCATTCTGCAATTGTTAAGCTTGATATGAAGTAGAAGATTCTCCTCTTCAATTAGAACTCGCCTTCCTAAACACTTGCCCACTTACCTTTATCTCATTTGGTTCCTAATTGAGGTTAAGTGACAACAAAACCTATCTGAGGTCATGCTGAGCTTAACAGGGAGAAAATGAATACTCAAAGAAAGTGTATACTCAAAAGGACTACATTAATCAGCTGGCATATACTTAAAGGACTGGTCAAGGTTGCTCAAAGAGAAAAAGGAAAGCTGCTGGTTTATAAGTACAGAATGTAATGCCCTGCAGGAGATGATAGCTCAGGAGATGACCCAGGAGATGATAGCTTACTGCTAGGAGGGCTCCTAAATCAGACCCGACTCACTGTTGTAAAGTTGAATTCTAACTCATAGCAACATATTAGAATCGCCCCACAGGACTTCCAAGTCCGTAAATCTTGTTGGAAGTAGATTGCCACATTTTCTCCCGCAGAGAGGCAGGGGGGTTTGCTTTCGGTTAGCAGGTGAGTGCTTAACAATAGCACCAACAGGACACCACATGGCTCCTAGAAACATAAACATAGAACCCCTTCTGATCACTACGAAAACGAGATGCTATGTTTATAGAATCAGTGCAGAAAAAATGTCTGGTACTAAATTCATTCACTTGCCTACTCTTTGTGTTTTCTTAATAAATGAATTTTTATGGTGATAAATGAATTTTATGGGAGTGATTTACACTTCAGAACATCAACTGCATTGAATATTTCAAACCCATCATCATTCCTCCCTCCCCCCAATATTCTGTCTCCTCCCTATCTCCTGCCAACCCCACACTGATTTTCATCCAAGTTAGCCTCCTAGTCCATTGCTTCATCTTCCCCGCTTTGCCATCCCTCCCTTGGGAGCCTCCAAAGTTTGTTCCATTTGGTATTCGAGTAGTTTTCCTGTGTTTTAAAAATCACTACAGTATCGGGTCTCATACAATATTTGTCCTTTTGTGATTCACCAACTTAACTCAGCATAATGTCCTCCAAGTCCATCCATGTCATGAAGCGCCCCATGGTTCCATCACAGTTTTGTTTTCAAGATGCATAGTATTCTATGTTCCAAAGTTTCTTTATCCATTCTTCTCCTGATAGACATCTGGGCAGTTTCCAACTTCTTGCTAGTATGAGCAGTGCTGTGATGTTCTTGTTGTGCCTTTTCCTTCTTCAGGGGATATATCTGCCAGAGGTATTGCTGGCTCATACGGAATTTCTAGTTCCAGTTGATTGAGATAGCACTGTGTTGCTTTACACCATGGCTGTACATATGTATAGGACCACCAGCAGTGTATGAAAGTTAAAACATCTCTCCATCCTCTCCAGAGTTTGCTGTTTTCTTACTTGAGATGTCGTTGCTGGTCATGATGCTTCTAGAGAAACAATATACCAATGTTAGGACAAGTGAATGTGTTCTTATTTGATGCTCTTAGTTAGATCCACAATGTTATACCATTATGAGGTCATAATCCTAAAGCTTGTGAGTCATGTTCTATAACAGAGTTGTAGTGAAAACAGAGTTGTACACAAGTGGGAAGATAGCATTTGATCATCCAGAGGAATTCCAAAACCCACAAAAGAGAAAATAAGAATCAGGCATAGAAGAGTTCCTTTCTCAAAGTTCCCAGAAGGAATCAATATAATCAAGACTTTCAAGACTCTTACCTGGACTTCCAGTACACAAAGTTAGGAGAAGATTGATTTTTTCTTCTTTGAGGCCACCTGCTTCATGATATTTTGTTATGAAAATCCTAGGAAAGTTAGACAGTGAGAAATTCAATTGAACACAACTGCTCTGCTGAAGAACATATCGCTTCTTAAGGTAGATAAAGGCTCATCAATGTGGAAGTCCAGAGGTCTAGTCCTCTCACCTCTCTTAACTCTAGAGCTCCCTAAGTGTCCCTGAACTCTTGTTGGGCCTGCATCTCAGTTTTACTTCCCTGTCTACTTTTGTTTCCTGACTCTCTTTTCTAGGTGCTAGTCCCTTAAAGGGCAACCTTTAAGAAACACATGAACACTAAATTCCATTTCACTGTCTGCTTCCTGAGGAGTCCAGTTGGTAATAGAGTTGTGAAATTTATAAGCCCTGAGACATTCAAGGGGAGATGTCAAATATGCAGTTGGATAAACAAGTAGGTGATTCAGAAAAAGCTTCTGGCCTTGAGATATCCATGCATAATTCTCTCACATATAAGTAGTATTTAGAATCACAGGTTGAGATATAATCTGCTTAATGGGAGAAATGAGTTCGGGAGTGATCTCTGGAAAAAGTCAAACTGTAGAAGTTGAATTGAGGAGAAACCTTTTCTTAGAAAAAAACCCTGAAAATAATGAGAGAGAGAATTAAAAAAAAATCAAGCGATATATATTATGGAAACCAAAACTAGTGAGAATTTATTTCAAGAAAAGAAAAAGGAACTGACCAACTCCATGTTAGTACTACATAAAAGGACATGAAACTCAAATTCACATTGCTAAGTGAAGGAAATCAAGCTCACTTTCTAATCCTGCTTGATTCTGTTTATCTGCCAGTGCCGCCAAGTCCAAACCACAGGGAGAGAAGCCAGATGAGTGGTTTTCAGAGACTGAAGGTGGAGTTTACTTCAGAGTAGGAGGGGGAACTTTGAGAATCATAGGTGCTGTGGTGGTGCAATGGTTAAGCACGCATCTGTTGACTGAAAGGTTGCAGATTCCAATTCACCAGCCTGCAGCTCCACTGGAGAACGTCCTGTCCATCTTATTTGAAAGAGGCTAGCCCTCTGCCAGTGAGTCTGTTCTGACTCATCACAATCCTTAAGGAGAGAGAAAACGGAGAGAAAACGAGCAACTTGAGTATTCTGAGGTTGTAGACCTTTATGGAGCATCTCTCGTCTGCTACACAAGGTCACGGCGAGTCAGCATCACCGGAAGAGCGGCTAGAAACGAGGGCGCTAGTCTCTAAGTTAATAGCGCTGGCCTATCAATTTCACCAAACTTGCGGAAGTCTAGCCTAATGTGGCATGTTGTTGTATTCAATACTTATTTAATGCTGTTTAAAGCAACGTTTACAAATTCATCCTTTGAGGCACTTTCAGGTTGTTTCAAATTATTGGTGATTATGAAGAAAATCTTTGATGTAGTGGTTTAGAGGGTAAACTTAGAAGAAGAATGCTGTGCCAGCTAGTAATTTTGCATTTAACTTCACAACAAATCCCCAAGTCATTTTTAATGTGACTATATTAACTTCTTTCCTCACCAACAAGGCATGAGGTTTCTAGCATTTTGAATTTCTGTCCACAGTTGATATAGCCACATTTTTTATTTCTTTTTTTAAATGATTCTAATAGACTTGTTGCTAGTTGCTATGGAGTTGATATTCACATACGGAGCCTCAATATGTGAAGATTAGAACTTTGTAGGGCTTTCCATGCCTTTCGGAATCTGATTTTCAGACACGTCTCTTGTTGCATCTCTAGATATTTTGCAAGCACCCAGATTTCCACAAGTAGGTGAGTGCTTAAAGTATGTGCCATCCAGACTCTTAATTAATATCCAATGGCATCCCTTTTGGTTTAAGTTGTATTTTCAAAGTGACTAGGGGAAATAGTTTTATGTCCTTGTATTTCATAAATGTATTCTCCTTAGTGAAGTGTCTGCCCAAATATTTTTAATTTTTAAGTTGAGTTCTTAATTTTCTAATTACATTTTATTAGTTCTTCATATAATCTGGACACAAGGCTTTGATTAAATATTTAACTTGTAAATATTTTCCCCATTCTGTAGTTTGGATTTGCATTCTCTTAACTGCAGCTCAAAATTCTTAATTTTTATATTTCTCCTGGGTAAAAGAATTGTGTCTACATTTTTTTCTTTCCCATTTTAAAGATGCCATGCTATTGTTTCTGGGTTGCATAATTTTTGCAAAAAAAAAAAAGTGTAGCATACTCTTGATTTGAGAACTGATTTCTGTTGTTTATTTTTCCATTTCGTTATTATCTGCTCTATGGAATGCCAAAAGAACAAATAGATGCCCCATCCTGGTAGAAGTACAGCCAGCATGCTCCTTCTAAGTGCTGGAGTCAACACTTTGGCTACATACTGTGGACATGTGATCAGGAGGAGCAGTTCCTGCAAAGAGGTACTCTATTTGGCCAAGTGGAAGAGCAGCAAAAAAGAGGAAGTGCCTCGATGAGGTGAATTGATGCAGGACTGCAACAATGGGCTCAAGCAGAGCAATATTAAAGATGGCACAGGATCAAACAATGATTGCTTGAGTGTAGAGAGGGTCTTTATGGGTCACAATAGCACCTAAAAGTACAACGGCAATGACGGTATGTAATTGTTTCCTTGTCTACCTTTTCTAACTACTTTGCATGGTTTTTGATTTTTCAATCTCTTTATCTTAATACTTGAAAATGCCCATGAATTATGAACACTCTCATTTTATAATAAATATATTTCAAGACTGAGGTAGGGCACACCAGACTTCCTCTAGCTTCAAGAGGGTGGAGGAGAATCCAACTTCACACCAGTCTAAGTTTGATTGCCATAGGCAGCAGTCAGACATGCCTGCACGCTCCAACTTCCTTCTCCCCTGTTCTGACAGCAACCCGCCCACCCACAGGACTCTACTTCTCTGGTTGGTTTGATATTCTGTTGCAATGGCTACACAGAACTCAGAGACTGTGATGGGTAAGTTTATTATGCCAACATGGCCACAGAAGATTGGTGGGTCTGTTTTGAAGGCATGGCCAATGAACACACAGGATGAATTGAAGGGCAGAGATAGGAAGGGCTCAGCAAGCCCCACCCACTCTCCTGCTTTCGGATCTTCAGACCAAATAGTTGCCTTGTTCATCCTGTGCCTCGACCTCCAAGCACTACCAGTGAGACACCTAATCGTGGACTGTGTTGCTGTGAGTTGAGGTTCCTTCAAGCCCTACTTCACCACGCTCCTGGGATATACATCTCTTGAGCTGGGGACTGTTGGACTCTGTCATCTGGCTGACTGTTGGCGACCTGCTCTGCTGTTTGCTGCCTGTGACCAGATAGCCGGCATTGCTCTACAGAGGACTGCTCAGCGGCCCTCAAGACTGGAAGGACTGCCAGTCTTCTAGCTGCCTCATGCAAGTGATTTGCACCGAGCAATTTGTACTGCTTTATAGATTACTTAACTGTTTCTTTCTTATCTTATATACTCTTCTTTCTATATAAACATATAAAGAGAATTACTGGTGTCCTGGTTTTATTTCTCTAAGAGAGCCCTGCCTGACACAGAGACATTAATCATTGTTATAGGAGTTTATTAGGAAAACTAGTCAGGATCAGGGAAGATTGGCGAGAAATGGGTAGTTACAGTAATAATGGTAAGTACAGGAATGAAGAAAATGTTCTAAATTTCATTGTGGTGATGATTGCAACACTTTTATTGATGTGATTGAATTTTATTATGCCAATAACTCTGCTGGGGCAAAAAAAGAAAGGAAACAATTTGTATGATGATGATTGTACAACTCTAGTTGATTAAACTTTTGAATTGTGTGATATGTGAAACTATATGCTAGTAAAATTTTGGGGCCGGGGGAGCAGGGGAGGACACACTCCATATACAGTCTTTGATCACAGCTGTACCTCTTCTGAACCAGCAGCAGCTGCATCTCTTTTTGATGCTCAGTTCCCTCGAGCTTGGCATTGTCCTGTGGCCTGGGACGTCCACTGCTTTGCCTCACAGTCTCAGTGCTACTCTTCTGCTCATGGTCTTTGCGTGGCAGCCTCTGGTACTTCAAATAGGGATCTTGCACATGCCCCCTTCCACCACTTCCCCCACCCCCAGGCCCCCACACCAGTGGCCCTTCTATCTTAATGGTCCTGGATATTATCTCTCTGTGCTTCCAGTTTGGCTTTTATCCAGAGTAATGACAAGACAGACCAATCTCCTCTCTTAATACTCATGCACTTTATTTGCATGTTTTATCATCCAATCATTTGGTGGAGTTACAAAGCCATAGAAAAAAGAGCTAGAAGACTTAGAGTTTATTTGGCAGCATTTTGAAATTCTTGCATGCATTATTATTGCTACAGGGTATATTTTTGTCACTTTAATGTGATTTCTGCTTTGGACCTTGAGATTTCTTAGGAGTGAAGGTTTCAATTTATAAACATATGAGCTTTAAAAATTATCTTTAAAAACAATAACAACCTCTTCCCCCCTGTTGATTACTTACTTGGTTGCACTGAGTTCAGAAGGTGTATTCTGTGCAACATTGCTTCTATGATAGTTGTTCAAACAGCTTGATGACCTAGTTAATTTTGGACTTGTTCAATATTGCAAAGACTGTGCATTCTTGTTGTTTGGGTGGAGAATTTGTATCATATTAATTAAAGAACATATGTTTTGTCATTAAAAATAATTAAATTTTTTACTGTTGTTTATGCATCGATATCACTGTGACAGTCACTTATAAGTATCCTATTATGATATTAGATTTGCAAAATTCACCTTTAGTTCAAATAGTTCTGGCCTATTAAAAATTTCAGACTAGATTTTTAGCTAATATTTATGATATGTTTTCTTCTTATATTGTTTCTTTTTATTAGTATGTTAGTATTTCTTTTCCTCTAATTAGTGCTTCAACTCTTGATTCCATTTTGATAGCTTAGTTGCTGGATTCTTTCATCTTTTATTAAATCATTTTAATGGGGGCTCGTACAACTCTTATCACAATCCACACATACATCCAATTTGTCAAGCACTTTTGTACATTTGTTTCCCTCATCGTTCTCAAAACACTTGCTTTCTACTTAAGCCCCGCTATCAGCTCCTCATTTTTCCCCTCCTGCCCCACTCCCTCTACCCCATGAACCCTTGATAATTTATAAATTGTTATGATTTTGTCATCTCTTAAGCCATCTGACATTTCCCTTCATCTACTTCTCCGCTGTTCATCCTCCAGGGGAGAGGTTATATGTAGCTCCCTGCTGTCTGTTCTCCCTTTTTACCTCACCTTCCCTCCACTCGGCCATTGTTCCCTTTTTAACCACTGGTCCTGTGAGGTTCTTCTCTCTTGGATTCCCTGTGTTTCCAGTTTAGTTGTTGTTTTGTTTGTTTCCACTAGTATCTTCTGGCATCTACTGTTTAGGAGAGTAAAGTTTATTGCTAATTTAAATATCATCTTCTGAAATGTAATTAGAGGAGCAGTCCTACCCTGTATTATATGCTTCTTCTGAGTCGGCATTAACTAGAAGGCAGCTGTTGGGGTTTTTTATTAGACCATTTGTTAACTCTTTTGACCAGTTTTTAGTGTGTTCTGTTTTTTACTACCTTTTAGATTGGACTTTTTCTGTGTTTTATTCTGTTGCATGTTTATTTATTTTATTGCAATGAACCTTGTGTGAAACTCGTTAGGTAAACCCATAGAGACAGCTACTAGATTAATAGTTTCTTAATGAGATTGATGGGAGATAAGAAGCTAGTAATAATAGGTATAAGAATCTATAAAATTTTCTAAAATAGACTTAGTGGTGAATGTACAGCACTTTAAATATATATTTGTACTGTTAAGTTGAATGATATGCACATTATGTCAATAGAATGTTTAAAAATAAAAGAAATATGTCTAAGTCTCAAATTTTGCTCATATATTTTGACAACTCCTTCATATAGTCTTAATGGCAATGTTGGATAGGTGTTGTGGCTGCTCACTGTATGGCCAGTGGTTCAAAACATCAATTTCTTCTTTGGAAAAAGATGAAACTGTCTGCTGTTGCAAAGATTTACAATCTTGGAAATCCTATGCCAGGCCAATGTAAGTCAAGAATTGACCAGATGGAAGTAGGCTTGGGGTTTTTATTCCACATATTTTAAAAGTGTCCTTATCTTTCTATGATACATTGTAAATGAATCCATCAATACAACTTGACTATTCTACCCTATTTTATTGTGGTCAGTCTAGAATTCAAACTATTCATTGAGGTTAAAAACAAGACTCATTTTGACTTTTGAGATGTCCAATTCATCTTTGTCCAAACTTATTCATATTAGTCAGACTGTTTTGTAACATTTTCCTAAGTAAATTTGTTTAAATTTTTTTGCCTATCTTTATATTAATTATCTTCAAGTGTTTTTGCTGTTTTGTTTCACAGGCTCTTATTGAATGAGAGTCATATTTTTTTCTCTTTTTAATAGCTTGCAATTTCCTGCACCTGGCTTCCTGGACCCTCTCTTCAGAACTAAGCTTCCAATGGCATTTTGGGTCCATTTTCTATGGTCAGGATTGCAATGCTACTTCATTTGCACATTTGTTGTTGTGTCTATGACTCCAGTAATCCATAGACTGTAACTCCATTTAAGTTGTAGCCCTAGGCTGCTTTTGAACACTATTTCCAGCCTCCTTTTACAAATAAAGCAGTCCCACCCTAGTCCTTGGCTTCAAGTAGTAAACCTGGCTCAGGCCCCCTGTAATTTTGTGTGGAACACATTTTGTTTCTGTACCTTGCAGGGCCAAATGTCTCGTTCCTCATGTTTGCTTCCAATCACAGAATCTAACAGGCCTTTGGCTTGAGCTCTTCCAAGTGCTTGCAGGTAGGTTCTATTTCTGGTCAACAGGCATGTTTATTTTTAATTGTGTGTGTGCTGTGCACATATACATATATCTTATTTTAAAATATGTACATATAATAATATTTATATGTTTGTGTAATTTGTGCGTACTGAATAACTCTTTTAAATTTTTAAATTAAAAAAATTTTTTTGAATAAAACTCTTACTTAATGTATTTGAGTGAAAAATTTTCCAAAGCCTTACTTCTTTTAAATGAAGTCTCATATATTATAGATTTAGTTAATATTTAAATACAAGATTTAGTTAATATTTAAATACACAAAAGTACAAAATTTACTTACTCTCATGACATAATTCCTGCTGAATATTGTATTTCTTTCTGATTTTTAAAAATAAGCATTGCATGTAAGACCAATATTTGCTTAAACCATGACAATATAACAAATTTGTATCCCCTTTTCTAAAGGTAGCAACTCCTATGTATTGAGTCTGTATGCAGCCATTCTACCTACATATGCATTCAGAGCGAAATAAAGCATTGTTTTATATTTTTAAATGTACTTCCTTGATATTATATTCTTCTTATTTGCATTATTCCTTTTTCACATTTAGTATTATGTTTCAGAGATTTAGTCTTTATTGGCACAATGAATTAAAATTTTTTTATCCTACTTCACTATATTCATAACATATATTTATTCTCTTCCTTTCATTCCTATTTAAGCTATTCATCATTTTGAATGTTTGTATTTTAGCATTCTTATTAAACATGCTACAATTAATGTTCTTATATTTGCTTCCATGTGTGTATCCCAGAGAAGCTAAAGATATCCACACAGGTAAATATTGACAAGAATATTAATTACAGTCTTTTAAGTGGAATATTTGGGTTTAGATTAGGCACATTTCCACTTGATGATGAATTGTCTCCCCCCACATGCAAATTAAAATTAATTTTCATCCATGTAAGTGAAATTCTCAATATTTTCTCCAGTAGAACACTATGATATAAAATTTTGTTGGTGTGCTTATAAATCATTGCCTTTTGTAGCTAACAGTTTTCTTATTACAATTGAGGTTATTATTTCCCCAATTTTTGATATTTGCTCTGTGAATTGTTAGCTGGTATTGTTTATTCAAATCTCTGGTTTCTGTTAGATTTTTTTCTCTGCCTTATTTATGCATGTGCCTATAATTGTGTTAGTCTTGTTAGACTAGAGAAATGAATTCATAAACATGCATATATGTGTTAGAGTTTTCTATAAAGGGTAATTGTACATTAAAAAGGCATCCCAACCCAGTCCAGTCCAAGCCTTTAAGTCTGATATTAGTCCATATGCCAGACACCAATCTATGAAGAAACATGCAATGATGCCAAATGCAGGACAACCACAGGCCTATGTGTAGAAAGTCTTTGGATCTCATGGTGTTATAAGCCTTTCAGGGCAGGCAGGGGTCTTTACATTGCTTCTCCAGCTCCACGATTAGGCTCGCACCGTGTGGATTCTCAGGGATGTCTCACAGGAAGTGAGCTGGGAGAGAGAAGTGTTTCCCATCTCTAAGGAGGAACAGCAGGAACTCCCAGAATCCACAGGGGAAGGTCATCCCCACACAGAGGCTTGGCCATGGCCCCATTGACAGACTAGGAAGCACCCCTTCACTCGTAATCCTCAAATTGATAAAAGATTATATAACTACCACAATAATATTTAGAAATATTGCTATTTCTAAATTATTTGTCTGTTATAGCCTCATAAGTATTTTATCTATATGTATCGTTTTTTAGGCTTACGTACCATGATGCTAAAAATAAAATTTGCACTCATTAACTTGCGTTTTAGCTAAGAGGGAATATTATTGATATTAATAAGATATGTGTCCTGACTAGAGAGAGGGAACTAGTGAAAAGGGTAACTAGCTGGAAAGACATACTTTAAAAGGTCATTTACTAATCTACCCATGGGCGGGTGAGCCCTCTTGGTAGAGTGGGTTGCACGTTGAACTCCTAAACTCAAGGTTAGCAGTTGAAATCCACCCGTTTCTCTATGGGCGAAAGATGATGTTTTCTATTCCCATAAAGAAGTACAGTCTAGGCCTCGAGCTCAGCCACCAACTGGCCAGCCAGTGGGGTGGGGGTGGGGTGCTGGGAGTGGAGTGCGGGCAATGGGTGGTGCTCACCTCTGCAGAGCGCCCCCACCTTGCCCCCCAGGCCACTGTGGGACACCCTGCTGCCAGCAACGCAGAGCCCAGCAGCATAGATTCGGATTCAGATGGCCGCAGGAGTGTTTAGTTCCAAGAGCCTTGCCCTTCGAGCCCAGAAGAAGATTCTGAGCCAACTAGCTAGCAAGACAGTGCCAACATGCTGATTGACAACACCAGCAGTGAGCTCTTCCACGAGTTCTACAAAGTCTCCAAAGAGCATACTCGCAACAAGAAGGAAGCCCACCAGATCATGAAAGACTTATGGTGGTCCTCAAAATCGGGATCCTCTGCCAAAATAACCAGTTCACCCTCCCAGAGGAGGTGGTGTTCGTGGAGAACTTCAGGAAGAAGCTGAACAAGACCGCCATGACCATGGTCAGCTTCTATGAGGTGGACTGTACTTTTGCTAAGAACGTCCTCTCCAAGCTTCTGCATGAGTGCAAGGACCTGGTGCATGTACTGGTGCAGCGACACCTGATGCTCAGGACCCATGGGCGTATCCACTACGTCTTCAATCACTTTGCCGACAGAGTTCCTATCCACCCTCTATCACTTGGATGGGTGATAAAGAGGAGTTGCGAAGGGATCAATAAATTAATAGATGAGAAAGTCCTGTCCATGCCTCCCAGCCCCACCACATCCCCCACTGGACTTGACTGCTTGCAAGTTACAGCACAGCACCCCTTGTGGTCGGAGTGCAAGTCAAGAAACAAGAAGAAACCCTTGAGGAAGAAGATGCCGATGTTCTGCCCGGTGCATCCCTCTGACGCTGAGCTGCGAGCAGGTGTGTGTGTTCCCGGAGATCCCCAAGGAGGTCTGTGTTTCACATCCCCTTTACTTGCAAGCTCAATGGACATGTCATCGACTCTGAGCTCAAAGGCTGCTCTGTGCACTCTGAAGTCAGTCCACCAGCTCAGCCTGCACAGTGGGACCATCTCTGGGCCAGTCCTCATGACCTCCATGAGTGACAACCCTGTCCTCTGCACTCTGGAACGGGATGCCCTCCTCCAGCCACACACACCTCCCAAGGCTGTTGTGCTGTTGTGAGGAGCAGGTGAGATTGTGTGTACTCATGGCTTTCAAAATTCTTAATGTGAGGGATGTCTTACTATGTTCTCCTCTGAGTGTAAAAGGGCAAAATCTAGCTCTCGGCTGTAATGCAAAAGAGAAGAAAAGAACAATAGTTTCCAATGAGCTTGTTTTGCCATCTGTCTCTGAATGTTCTATTTCAAAGTAAATCAAATGAATCATCCAAGGGGTAGAAAAGTTGTCCAAGGGAGGATGTTTTTCAAGAACTCCCTCTCCCCTTTCATGGGTACAGGATTACAATTCTGCTGAGGGAGGCTTCCCATAGGGACATTAGGGGATGGAGGAGAATGTGTCACCCATAACACAGAAGCAGAAAATCTCTGTGCCTGGAGCAAGATACACATAGGCAAATGCAGCCTCCCCACCCCTCTACCCCCCGCCCCCAGCCCGCCACACCATCTAGAGGCATTGTGCACAAAGCAGAAGAAAGGTTCGTTTATTCCAAAAAGCACTAGGGAACCAGGCAAAATGAATCCCTACCCATTGCCCTTAACATTTCTTGGTCATTCTCTGCTGTCTCCTCTGGTTTGTTAATAAATTGAAATAACCCTTCAAAAAAAGAATACAGTCTCAGGAACCCACTGGGGAGGTTCTACATCCTCTAGGAGTGAAATTAGTCCATGGACGTGAGTTTCATTTGATTTAGTTTGAGTCACGGAGAGAATAAGTGATGGAGATGGGTTGTGATGTTGAATACGTAGAAGAGTATTATCAAAACTTAAAGATAAAATATGAAACATGGAAAAATTGGGAATATTTTATATTTTGTATTTTGAGAATCTTAGTTAGACTTTTTACACTAAAACTGAAATTCAAAGAGTAGAAAGCATCATCATGACAATATTTGCTTTGGAATCTATCCTTACTAACATGGTGGTGTTGTTGCTAGGTTCCATCTAGTTGGTTTCAGCCACTGTGAAACTGAGCACAGCAGAACAAAACATTGCTTAGTAAAGGTTCCTATGATAGAACCCCTTGTTGTGGACATTGTATCCATCCATTGTATTGAGACCCTGACCTTTTTCTCATTGCCCCTCCACAATACCAAGCATGATGCTCTCTCCAGGGACTGGTCTCTCCTGACAACATGTCCAAAGTATATAAGATGAAGCATTGCCGTCCTTGCCTCTGTGGAACACTGTGGCCATACTTCTTCCAAGACAGAATGGTTTATCCTTTTAGCAGTCCATGGTATGCCCAATATTTTTTCTCCAGCAAAAAAATTCAAAACCATTGATTCTTCTTAGGTCTTCTTTATGCAATGTCCAACTTTCACATGCATATGAGGCAATGGAAAAAAGCATGGCTTGGGTCAGGAACATCTTAGTTCTCAAAGTAACATTTTTGCTTTTTAGTACTCTAAAGAGATCTTGTATAAAAAATTTACCTAATGCAACTTGTCTTTTGATCTCTTGATTACTACGTCCATGTGGATTGATAGTGGATCCAAGTAAAACAAAATCATTGACAAATTAAATCTTTTCTCCATTTATCCTGATGTCTCATATTTGTCTAGTTGTTTTGGTCTTCCTTACATTGAGTCATAATCCATACTGAAGGCTGCAATTGTTGATCTTCAACAACATATGATTCAAATTCTCTTTGTGTTCCGCAAGCAAAGTTGTGTCATCTATATATTGCAGGTTGTTAATAAGTCTTCCCCCAATCCTGATGCCACATTCTTTTTCATATAATTTAGTTTCTCTGATGATATGTTCAGCACACCAAATAAATAAACATGGTAGGAGAATACAACCCAGATACACAATTTTTCAGATTTTAAACCATCCATTATTTCCTTGTTCTGTTTGCACAACTGCCCCTTGATCCACAAGTTCCATATGAGTTAAATGAAGTGTCTTGAAATTCCAGTTCTCAAAGTTATTTATTATGATACATATAGTCAAATTCATTGGCATAATCATTACCACACAAGTAAACATTTTTCTGATATTCCCTACCTTCAGTCAGGATCCATCTGACATCAGCAATGGCATCCCATGTTCCATGTCCTCTTCTAAATCCTGCCTGAAATTCTAGCAGCTCCCTGTCAATGTGTTGCTGCAACCATTGTTGGATGATCAGCACAATTTCACTTGCATATGATAACACCAATATTGTTCCATAGTTTGAGCATGTGGCTGTGTTCCAAATTCCCTAACACAGTCAAGTAAGTGCGTCTCATGCTTCATCAGCATGTTGAAACATTTGATTTGTACTCTATCAATTCATGTAGCCTTGGTTTTAGCTAAGGCTTTTGGTGTAACTTGAACTTCTTCCTTTGGTACTCTTGGTTCTCATTCATATGCTACCTCTTGAAATGATGAAATGAAGACTAATTGTTTTTTTGGTACAATGGATTCTGTACATTCTTTCCATTTTTTTTGATGCGTCTTACATCATTCAATATTTTTCGCATAGAAGCTTTCAAGATTGCAACATGAGTCTTGGGCCTTTTCTTTAGCTCTTTCAGTTTAAGTTATGCTGAATGTGCTTTTCCTTTTGTTTTTTGAAATCTAGGTTTTTTTACATTCCCTTATAATATTTGACTTCATCTTCTCGAGCTGCCCTTTGAAATTTTCTTTTCAGTTCTTTGACTTTAGCTTTTCTTCCATTTGCTTGAGCTTAAGAACAAGTTTAAGAGTCTTTTCTAACAAACACTTCCATCTTTTTTTACTTTCCTATCTTTTTAATGACCTTTGTTTTTCTCATGAATTATGTTTTTGATGTCCTCGACAGTACATCAGGTCTTCTGTCATTAGTGTTCAATGCATCGAATCTATTCTTGATATGCCCTCAAAATTCAGGCGGGATAGACTCAACGTTGCATTTTGGCTCTCAGGGACTTTTAATTTTTTTCAGCTTTAGCTTGAATTTCCATATGAACAATTGATAATCTGCTCCAGTCAGCCCCTGACCTCATTTTATCTGCTTACATTGAGTCTTCCAACATCTCCACCCATATATGTAATCAATTTGATTTTTGGGTATTTCATATAGAGAAGTTCATCTTCATAATTACCTTTTTGTTGGTGGAATAAAGTATTTCCTAGAAAATGCTATTGGTTTTGCAAAATTCTATCATGGTATCTCCAGCATAATTTCTATCACCAAGTCCACATTTTCCAACTATTGTTCTTTCATCTTTGTTTCTAGCATTTGCATTCCAAATTGCTAATAATTATCAATGCATTTTGATTGCATTGTTTTTCAATCAATTTCCCATTGAAATCGATAATATAATTCTTCAATTTCTCTATCACTAGCTTTTGTTTATGGTGCATACATCCGTATAATAGTTGTACTGATTGTATTTCCTTAGAGGTTGATAGATAAAATTCTATCACAGACAGCTGTCCTTCAGGATGTATTTTGCAATTATTCTCAGCATAGTAAATCATATGATTTCCAGATTCTAAATGACCAAAGGCCCCTCAGCTTAGCTCACTAATTTTGGATGGTGTCCAATTTTCCTACTTTCTTATTTTGCATAGTCCAAGTTCTGATCATTAGCAGTTCAAAAAATAATTTTATTGGAGGCTCTTACAACATTTTAATGATCTTTTTGCTTTCTTCGCATATGAAGTTTTGGATGTCACCCCATATTTTGTTTGGTCTTTGGACATTAATGTTCAATGTGCTAAATTTGTTCTTGAGATGTTCTCAAAAACCCAGTGAGATATGCTGAGTTTATGCTTCGGTTGTTATTGATGAGATAATTTTATTCAATGTTAGACTGAACTTGCATATAAACAATTGATGATTTGCTTTACAACTGACCCATGATCTTGACTGTAGATATTGAGCTTCTACATTATCTGTCTGCACAGATAAAATCAATTTGTTTCTTCTATGTTCTATCTGACGAGGTCCACATATAGTCACAATTTATGTTGCCAAAAAGTTGTTTTTTCAACGATGAAGTCATTGGTCCTGCAAAATTCTATCATATATTCTCCAGCTTAGCTACTATCACCAAGTCCATGTTTTCCAACTAATTCATTCCTCTTTGTTTCTAATTTTCACATTCCAATCTTCAGTACTTTTCAGTGCATCTTGATTGCATGTTTGATGAATTTTAGACAGAAGAGGAGGCAAAATCTTCACTTTATTAATGATTCTAGTGGTTGGGGCATAATTTTGGAAATAGTTATATTAACCACACTACCTTGTATGTATATAAATGTTGTCCTAACAGGGATAGCATTGTACTTCAAGAAAATTATTGAAGTTTTATTTTTGAGGGTGAGTGGGACACTATACCTCTTGAGTTTGTCATTTACAACACATTATGTTAAATTATGCCATGTGATTCTCCAATTCAGTGCATTTCAGCTCACTAATGTGTGGAATGTGAGTGCCATTTAATTTTTCACAATTTTTAATATTCCTCTTGTCATCGTTAGGTGTAATCCAGTTGGCACTGACCCATAGTGACCTTGGGTACAAGAGAACAAAATACTGCCAAGTTCTCTTATATTCCCACAATCATTTCTGTGCAAGAACCTCTTGATGTAGCCACTGGATCAATTTATCTTTTAATGTTCTTTCTCTTTTTCACCACCCACCCACTTTACAAAGCATGATGTCTTTTAACTTAAGACAAGGCCTTGCCTTTCTTGCCTCTTAGGAGCACTCTGTGTAGTTCTTCCAATACAGAGCCATTTGTCCTTTTATCAGTCCAGGTATCAATATACTTCTCCAGCAGCACAATTCTTCTTATTTAATGTCTAACTTTCACATGCATATGTGATGATCTTGGCTTGGGCCAGGAGCACCTCAGTCCTCAAAGTAATATCCTGCTCTTCAATTCAATAAGAGGTCATGTGCAGCACATTTATCCAATGCAGCATATCTTTTGATCTCTTGACTACAGCTTTCATGACCACTGGATCCATGTAAGACAAAATCCTCATCAATTTCAATCTTTCCTCCATTTACCATGATGTTATCTATTGGTCCAGTTGTGAGAATTTTGTCTTTCTTACATTGAGTTGCAATCCCTGCTGAAGTCTCCAATCCTTGATCTTCATCAGCAAGTGCTTCACATCCTCTTCACTTTTAGTAAGGTTGTGTCATCTGCATTCCATTGGTTATTAAGAAATCTTCTACCAATCATGAGCATGTACTCTTCTTCCTATCATGCAGCTTCTCTGATGCTTTGCTCATCAAATAGATTGAACAATTGTGGTAAGAGCATACGACCATGATGCACACCTTCTCTGATTTTAAACCAAGCAGTATTCCCTTGTTCTCTTAACACAACTGACTCTTGATCCATGCAAAAATTCCAAATGAACACCATGAACTGTTCTGAGATTCCATTCTTCTCAAGATTATCCACAGTTCATTATGGTGGACAATGTGTAATCAATGAAAGGCAAGTAATCAATGAAAGACAAGTAAGCGTCTTTCTTATATTCTTTGTTTTAAGCCAAGATCCACTTGGCCTTAGCAATTATATTCCCTGTCCTTTGTTCTCTTCTGAATCTGACCTAAACATCTGGTATCTCTCTGTCAAAGTACTGCTTCCATCATTGTTAGATGATCTTAAACAAAATTTTATTTGTGTGCTACATTGATAATCTCATTATATAGTTTGAGCATTTTGTTGGCCCACCCTTTTTTGGGATAGGCAAAAATATGGTTCTCTTCTTGTCAGTTTGCCTCCAACGAACTGTCTTCCAAATTTTCAGGCAGAGGCAACTGAGTGCTTCCAGTGCTTCTTCAACTTTCTGAAACATTTCAGTAGACATTTCATCAATTTCTGGAGCCTTGTTTTTGGATAATTCATTCAGACCAACTTGAACTTCTTCCTTCAGCACCATTTGTTGTTGCTCATATGCTACCTCCTGAAATGATGGACTGTTGACTACTTCATTCTAGTACAGTTACTCTTTGTATTCTTTATAGCTACACTTGATGCAATATTTTGCATAGAGGATCTTTCAAGCTTGCAATTTAAGACTTGAACTTTTTTTAGTTCTTTTTATTTCAGGATTGCTGAGCATATTCTTCCCTTTTGGTTTTATAATTCTAGATCCTTGCACATTTCAGTATAATATTTAGCTTTGTCTTCTCTTGCTTCCCTTTGAGATTTTCTATTCAGTTCTTTCTTCATTCTTTCTTCCATTTTCTTTAGTTACTCTGACTAAGAGCAAGTTTCAAAGTCCCTTCTGATACCCCCTTTGATATTTTCTTTCTTTATTTTCTCTTTAATGACCATTTGCTTTCTTCACCAATTTTGGTTTTGATGTCTTCCCACAGATCATAAGGTCTTCTAACGTTAGTGCTCAATGTGTCAAATGTATTCTTGACACGTTATCAACATTCAGATGGGATAGATTCAAGGTTGAATTTTGATTCTTGTGGCCTTGTTTTAATTTTCTTCAGCTTTATTCTGAACTAACATATGACCAATTGATGATCTGTTTCACAGTTGGCCCCTAGTCTGGTTTTAGCTGCTGACATTGAATTTGTTCATTATGTCTTCCCACAGATGTGGTCAGTTTGCTTTATGGGAATTCTAATCTGGAGAAGTGCATTTTATAGTTGTCTTTTGTGTTATTGTATAAAGTTATTTGCTGTAACAAATATTTGACTTTTCAAGATTCTATCATGTGATGTTCAGCTTCATTTCTATCACCACGCCATATTTTCAACTACTCGACTTTCTAATTTTTGCATTCCATTCACCAATAATTATCAATGCACCTTGAAACTGATCAATTTTCCACTGAAGTCATTGATAGAATCCCTCAAATTCTCCAACACTAGATTTTTGTGGTTGGTGCATGAATTTGAATGATAGTTGTATTGATCAGATTTCCTTGAGATGGATAGATACATTGTATCTATTGTAGCAGAGATAATATTGTACTTCTTGATGGATGGAGCAAACACCTTTCTGACAATGAATGCTATACCATTCCTCTTGATTGTACTATACCTGGCATAGTTGCTGTTAGGTGTCACTGAGTCAGCTCTGATCCATCTGACACTATGCACAACAGAGCAAAATACTGCACAGTCTGTGTCATCCTCACAATTGTTCCTGTTCCTGAGTCCATTGATGCAACCCAGCATATGAAAATCATAGGATTTTCTGATTTAACATAGCCATACGAGTCCACTTCAGCTTATGAATGCCTAGGATCACTATTTTCAAGTATTCCATTTCATTTTTAACCACCTTAAATTTTCCTAATTTCCTACTTTACACATCCCAATTTCCAATGATTAGAATCTGATTTTCTTAGAATCACATTTTGTGCATTCTGTGTTCCTGCATGTTTGCAGTATTTCTTTTCACTTCAAGATTTACCTTATCAGCAAGTGAAAGTTCTTAAAGCTTTGCGAAGTTCAGATCACCAAGGATGACTCTCCTTTTAGGATGCAACTCTTCCTGGATCATATTTTTAGTGCCTCCAAGGGCCCATCATCTGGAACTATTAAATATACCATTGCTAGTTTTGTTTTCAGTGATGAATTTATCAGAAGTGAGCCACCTATTCCTTCTCCCAACTCTCTTTTACTCTGGAAGTTCCTCTGAAACTTTTTCACTGCTGATGACTCTGGGTAAAGAGACAATAGTAGGTGTGACAGTCATGTGCTTATGTTAATTTCATGACTGAGATGTAGGGGTGAAGTCTAGCCTGTTAATCTGGAGATAGCAATTGAGTAGCCAATGAGGCCTCTGTGTAGGCATGACTTTCTCTGCATACTTCTGGGAAATCTCGGATATTTCCCTCATGGAGATGAGAAGCTATCTCCCTAGTTGTTAGGAGTTAGTCTCAGAGACGATGATTTATGGATAAGATAAGATGACAGCATCCGAGGAGCTTGATGAGTCAGAGGAGAAACCACATGGCCTTACCCTGATGGAACCAGACCTCTGAAGCTCTACCACCACTGAATGCTGTTGCTGGACCCTGAGCCCTGGAAACGAGGAGGCATGGGGAGACCCCTGCCAGTGCTGAAATTCTGCACCCACTGGCCTGTGACTTCATGAGTTGGAAGGAGACTGGTTATAGATTGGTACTGAGCATAGGCTAATATGAGACTTATGGCTTTGAACTGGACTGAGTTGGGATGCTTTCTTAATGCCCGATTTCTCTTGTATATAAACCATATGTGTGTCTATGGATTTGTTTCTCTAGTCTGCCCAGACTAACACAGTAGGTTATCATGAAATAATAATCAATGTCTCTAAATTGAACTAGAGATACATATATACCAGAAATATAAGAATAAATTTTGGACTCAATATTTAACTCTAGCCTCAATACAAGAACAATGAATTCTGCTTGATGTTAGCTCTGATGAAGAGATCACAGAAGATATGGCTGCTATAGCAAATTGTGGTTAAGAAACCAAATAATGACAAGATTCAGAAAGAATAGCATCTATGGTCTGGAAAGCTTATCGTAAAACAAGGGGCCATCTAAGTAGTTAGGTGTTAACCAAGAACACAAAAAGAAACCTACCAGCCTATGACATCTGTGAATTGTAAATAATAAAATCTAAATCCAAAGAAGGGATGGTATCAGAATTCAAATTCTTAACACTTGGTTTGCTGAAGGGTATGGGTGACAATGGAAGCCCAAAATCCATTTGCAGGGTCCATATATGGATTAAACCTTTGGTGGATCCCTTCTGACATAGCCCAAGGATGTGAATACACTTGCTACCAGACAGAGAGCACTGGAAAGTCAATTATGGCAGACCTAGTTACTTCAAATGCAATGCCATTTCTTCTCCTTTTGAAGTTATTTCGATTTTTAATGCTTTCTATTTTTTAAAGATGATTTTATTGGGGGCTCTTACAGCTCTTGTAACAATCAATGCATCACTTGTATCAAGCATATTTATTCATATATTGGCATCATTATTTTCTAAACAAATACATTCTATTTGAGCCCTTGGTATCAGCTCATCTTATTACCCCATGCCCACCCTTGTGATCCCGTGATAAATTATTAATTTCATATGTTACACTAACTGCTTTCTTCTTTCCTCCCTCCACATTCTCTCTCTCCCTCCTCTCTCCACCTACTCTCCTGGTATCACTGCTCCCATTTTTATTCCCAAGGGGTTTATCTGACCTGCATTCGTTGTGTCCTGGAGCTCTTATCCGTACCTGTGTATGTGCTCCAGCCTAGTCTACAGTGAAAGACAGGATTAGGATCACGATAGTGGGGGGTGAGGAAGCCTCAAGGAACCAGAGGAATATTGTGTATTTCATTAGTGTTATACTTTACCCTGGCTGACTCATCCCTTCCTTATGACCTATCTGAGAGGTGATGTTCCATTGTTTACAGATAGGTAGATGGATTTGGGGCCTCCACTTCCACTCATCTCACGGTCACCAATTTGCCTGTCTGTCTGTGTGTTTGTTCGGTGTCTTCTGATGCCTGTTACTCAATCTCATTGACACTTTATGATTGCACTGACTGGTGTGCTTCTTCCATGTCCACTTGTTGCCTCTGTGCTAGATGGCCACTTGTTTAGCTTCAATTCCTTAAGACCCCAGATACTATATCTTTTGATAGCCGGGCACCATCAGCTTTCTTCACCACACTTGCTTGTGAACCCATTTTGTCTTCAGCGGCAGTCCCAGCAGGATGAGCATCACAGAATACCAGGTTGCTAGAACAAAGTGTTGTTGTGTTGAAGGAGAGCTTGAGCAGAGATCAAAAGTCCATCCACTTCTTCAATGTATTGACATATATGCCTTATAAAAATATGTACTTAGGATAATACCTCTTTTTTATGAATTCATATATTTACATGAATGCACATCTATGGTTATATCTTGATCCATATCTTTGCTTCCTAGATCTTTCCTCTGTTTCCTTTGATCTTCCTCCATTGCCACCATCACACGGTCTTCTTCTGTCTCTTAGTAATTCCTCTCAGCTAGATGGCTGTTGCTCCAACACCCCCAGGATCTCTAAGTCCTCTTAATTGTTGGTTCTAATTCCCTAGTTGTTCTCCTGTCTGTAGCACTATTTACTCACTGCTCCTTTCCCCCTGCACTTCTTCTCCCTAAGTCTCTCCGGAGCCTGAGTTTCCATTGCTTTCTTCTTGGACTTGTTTCCCAAGCCTATCCCACATAGGTAGGCAAACCAAAACTGGCATAGACAATACAAAAAAAGAAATAAAAAATTGAAAGAAAATGTGTGAAAAACTGGATTAGAGAGCTAAAAAGGAAGAACATATTCAGCATATCTCAAGTTTTCAGACTTGAGAAGAAATTCAAACCTTAAGTGGCAATGTTGAAGGATTCCAGGAGAAAATATTGAATGATGCAGGTAGCCTCAGAGAAGATGGAAAACATGTACAATCATCATACCAAAAAGAGCTGGTTGACATTCATCTATTCCAAGAGGCAACATATGATTAAGAACCACTGTTAATGAACGAAGAGGCCCAAGCTGTACTAAAGGTATTAGAGAAAAATAAAGATCCAGGAATTGGTGGAATATCATCATAAATGTTACAACAAACCGATGCAGGCCTAGAATCACTCTTTCACCTCTGTCAAGAAATTTGGAAGACCACTACTTAGCTGATCAACTAGAAAAGATCTATATTTGTGCCAATCCAAAGAAATGTTATGGAACAGAATACGAAAAATTATTTTATTCAACACTAACCTTACTATCACATTCAAGTGAATTTTTTCTTAATATAATTTTAGAACATTTGCAATAGTACGACAAGGAACTGCCAGAAATCAAACCAATTTCAGAAGGAGATGGATTTTGGCTGAAAGCGGGGAACAGCAGAAAGATGTTTACTTGGGTTTTATTGACTATGCAGAGGTATTTAACTGGGTAGATCATAGCAGACGATGGAAAACATTGCCAGGGATGGGAATTCAGAACACTTAACTGTGCTTTTTGTGTAGTTTGTACCTGGTCCAAGACTATCATTCAAACAGAATAAGAAAACACTGTGTGACTGCAAATCAGAAAAGATGTGTGTCAGTTGTTGTATTTTTTTCACCACATTTATTCAATCTATATGCTGATCCAATATTCTAAGCATTATATGCTTATATGGAGGAGAAAAAGAATCAGAATTAAAGGATATCTTTTCAGTATGGAGCTGACACACCTTACATGCTAAAAGCCTTTGAGACTGGAAGCACTTGTGAATGAAGATAAGAGACTTCAGTCCTTCAGTGTAGATCGCAACTCAAAGTAAAGGTAACAAATATTCTCAAAACGTCAGTGATTTCAATTTACCACAATCAATTCTCATGGAAACAGCTGTCAAGAAATTAAACAGTACGTTATATGGAGCAAATCTGTTAAGATCTATTTAAAATGTAAAAAAAAAACTATTTAAAATGGTAAAGAGCAAAGATGCTACTTTGAGGAGAAAGGTGTGTCTGACCCAAGCCATGAGCCATGAGCCCAAGCCCAAGCCATGAGCTCATAGGAAAACAGAAAACTGAATAAGGAAGACCACAGAAAAGTTCATGTACTCGAACTATGCCCTTAGTGAAGAATGTTCAAAGTACCATGGGCCGTCAGAATAGCAAACAAACTTTCGTGGAAGAATTACAATCAGAATGTCCCTTGGAAGCAAGCTGGGTAAGGGTGGGGGTTGGGGGTGGGGTGCTGGTTATCAGGAGATACCAGTCCTTTAAATGACTCCTTGCTTGGTACAGCAGACGCTCACCCAATGAGAGGAAGTCTCTCAAAAAGGCGAATTGGCACAATGGATACAACAATGGGCTCAGATAACAATTGTGAAGATGGCCCCTGACCAAGCCCTACTTGTCCTGTTGTTCACTGGATGACTCTGAGTACAAGCCAACTTAAGAGTAACGGAAAGCATTAGAGGAAACAAATAAAGTTTAAAATATTTGTAATTAGGTAAACGTAAGATGAGATGAGAGTAAATGTGATGAGAGTTCTATTTATTATTATATAATAGGTGACTGGGAGGATGTATTGAATGGATGGATAAGTGAATTATCTAAAGAGAATGTTTCCAGCTAATATCCCCCATTAAAAAAGACCAGGGTAAGACAATTTAAGAAAGGAGATTATTAACAAATGTGGTCTAAATGGCCACAGCTTCACCAGTTGGCAAGTATAAAGGAATGTCTCATTAATGTCCTTCTATGTAGATCCCAAGTTTTGAAGAGAGAATTCCAACACCGCCTCCCCAAGGCTTCCTGAGATTTCAGGCTGTTTCCATCTCCAGCAGCCTCAGTGCTGCCTTCGCTTCCAGTTTTCTCCTTCCATAGCAACAATGTCAATCAGAGTTGTTACACTGAGCTCCAAGTTTTCCAAACTTGTTCTGTGATAGAGTAGCCGAGTTGGGGGAAAGGTGTGTGTGTGTGTGTATGTGTGTGTGTGTGTGTGTGTGTGTGTGAGAGAGAGAGAGAGAGAGAGAGAGAGAGATATGGAGATACGCTGTTGTACTCCAACATTCTTATTAATGTTTCAGAATTACTTTCTTAGGACTAAAGATAGGGTAGAAACAAAGGTTCAGAATTACTTTCTTAAGAATAGGGTATTGGCACTGTGGGCCAGGCAGGTGACTCATAACCAGGAGGTGGTTGTTCAAACCCACCAACTACTCCACTGGATAAAGATGGGATTTTCCTATCCCCATAAAGGTTTGAGAACCCTGTGCAGGGTCAGGGAATCAGAATGTTGGAAGTGCTATCGACTACCAAGATAAGAAGTGTGCCTCTTGGAAGAAGTGTTGTGAAAATGCTCCTCAGACCCAAAGAAAGACTATTGTTCAGGTCACATGTGTCAGACAGGTTTTTGGAGGAGACCACACCTGGAAAAGGACATCATGCTTGGTAAAGTGTAAGGTCAGTGAAAAAGAGGAAGATCTTTAAGGAGATGAGCTGACCTAGTGGTTGCAACAATGGACTCAACCATAACGGTTGTGAGAATGTCACAGGGCTGGACTGTGTTTCATCCTGTTGTACATATGTTCGCTATGAATCAGAACTGACTTGACAGCAACCTAACCACAACATGGGTCAGAATTGACTTGATGGCCATGGTTTTGGTTTCCATGCTTCTCATTTGACATATCCATACACATAAATTTCCCACTCTGGCTCTATCGGTGAAAATCCCTATTTATATTACATGTCAACATTTTCTCCTTTGGAGTTGGACTCAACCAGGACACAGTACTACAGATCCTAATTGAAAGTCCTTCCAAGTTGTGTCTTATAAAGAAGGTAAGAAGAAACACACAGAGTAGCATACACAAGGGGATACTTCATGTGATGACATATCTAGAAGAGAGGGAATGCCAAGTAATGCCTGGCACTACCAGAAGCTGGTAGAGGTAAGAAGGAAACTACTTCCAGAGTGCAGAAGGCCCTAAAAATGCCCTGGATTTTGATGTTTAGTCTCCTGGCTATGGAAAGTAAAGCCTGGCTCTTTAAATTTACCCAATTTTACAATATTTTGTTCTGACATAAAACTTAAAGTGGAAGAAACCAGCTAAGTGAGATAATAACACTGACCCAAGCAAGAGGATCAATACTTTCTCAGTCAAGAGCATTCAGGGGTGAGTTAGTAAGAGCATAGTAATACTACTGTAATTTACTGAATATTTACTAACAAAGAATAATATGGTCTTGCTGCTTTATCTACATTAATACCAATAATCCTCGTAACTTCATAGTTATTACTCTCTTCACTTTAAATATTAGGAAACTCGAGGAAGCAAGACTTGTGCCAAATCACACAGCTATTGAGAATGTGAGAGTTTAAACTTGAGGTAAATTCTCTCTAACTTTACTTTGGGAGATAACAGTACCTCACACAATGACTGCCACCTGATAGTTTAAGAGAAACAAGAAGGAAGAGAGGGGGAGGGAGGGAGAAGAAGGGTGAACATGAGGAAGGGGGGGAAGGAAGTAAAAAATTCAATCACTTTCTTTCAATCTAGAGACTGAGAATCTCAGTGTGAAAGATTACAATTAAATCTTACAGAGCAGAAAACAGTAGGAGACCTTTATTCCATTCAGGAAAATTCACAGAATAAGAAATGGAGGTTCAGAGAAGTGAAATTCCAATTACCGTGTGGTTAAAATAAAAACATACAATGACTGGACTTTCAGTCTCAGGATTCAGATGAACAAAGAACTAAACTAGGAAGGAGGTGGTCAGGCAGAAGAGTGAATAACTTCTTCAAAGGATCAGGGTGTTTGAATGGAATAGAACATGGTTAAAAGCTCAGAAGGGGAAATATTCCATGTCCCTGACAAATAGAAAGGTAAGACTGGTAAACAGAAACATCTGGAGATTATGAGGTCAGAAAAATAACCACATAAGGACTTAAGCCTTATAAGACTTAAGATACAAGATTTAATATGAATAATATGAATTTGCCAAACATTCAAACACTTGTAGCTACTCCACCTACTAGTTCCTTCCTTACACCTACTTTCCCTTCATTCCAAACTTAAATGAGTTTTTTTCATAAATGATGTTTTTCTAAAAGGAGAAAAAAGATATATGATGGTTCGAGTTATCCATTCTGACCAAAACTCTCCCCAAATGGCAGATATCACACCAAGAGTGAACTTTCCATGGGTATCCTAACTACCCTGGGAAATGCTAGGAAGAAAGGAAGAATCTTCTCTAAGTTTCTCTATGGAGAGTGGTGTTGGACAGAAAACTCACTATTTTTTAATCCCCCAAATAAATTTCCATGGATTTTCTTTCAAAGCTGAATACATAAGGCCACAAAAGCAAGACCATTCATGTCTGAACTACCCACTGTCTCAACGCTAGATATCTTTGGGTTTTATTCACAAAAGAAGTAGTTGGTTTTGGGTTCAGAGAACAAAAAGCTTCTTTGTTTTCAGGGGAATTCAAGGCTGAGGTAATACAGCACTTTATAGAACCTTCCCCAAGGGGAAAAATGGCAGGATTTTCACCAACATATAATTGCTTCTGGAATGATAAGAAGGGAAGTTACTCTTGCATAAGCATGTCTGTCATGACTTGCTATAATTTTTGGGTTTAGTTTGTTATTTAAGAACAGATGGTATAAATCATCATATTCTAACAGTTTAACTTTGTCCTGCAATAGTTTGATTTTCTGGCATATTAAATCTACTGTAAGTGTTAAAATAAATGGAGCCAATCTTTACATTCAAACAAGTTTCTAAAAAGTCATAAAATATTTCCTAATTGAAAATTATATTGCTGTTGACCAGATTGAAAAAGTTGGGTGTTTACCATATCATCTATTGTTTTCAACAAAATAGCATCTATTTATTAGAAAGCCAAATGTTAAAAAATACAATTTGTTAATATGCACAGTTAACCGTTTCAATGGATTGAGAGGGTGGCCACAAAGCTTTCATTCCCTGGCATTGCATACACACTCCATACATTATTACACCTATACACGCTTGATATATAGAGACCCACTTCTCATTTGGGTTCTTTTCTCTTGAAGTTTGTATTTAATCTACTAAAAGAGTATTGGAGGCACAATGGTTAGGAGCTCAACTGAAAGGTTCAAACTCACCAACCACTCCATGAGAAAAAAGACGGGACAATCCACTCCCACAAAGATGAATTTAGAAAACAAAGCTGATCAGCATCAAGCCAATTCCAACTCATAGTAATTCTATAGGACAGGGAAAAAAAATCCCCCACAAATCCCCAAGGTCATAATCTTTCTGAAAGCTGACGGCCACACCGTTCTCCTGCAGCGCAGCTTGTGAACTTGCACTTTTCGGTTCATGATAGAGCACTGCCAGTGCTCCTAGAAAATCCTAGTGTTACCTCAACTCTGTTGTACAGGAACATCATGAGCTGCATTTGGCCTGAAGGCACTTTACGGCAACCCATTATCATAGAGTTCAAAATAATTTTTATTTTTACATGAATCAGTCAATTTATCTTTAAAAGATAAGAATTATGTGCCAGGCCTTTAAAAATTAAATGCTAGCATCTTTGTCTTCTTATGTTGTAATGTTGCTAGTTTAACAAAATTTAATTTTTATAATTACATGAATAATTAATGACAATTCAATGGTATAATGAGCATTTAGAATACTGGATAGGTGTGGAGCACTGTATTTGTACTTTGATTCATGTTTCAAACAAGAATGATTATTATAAATGAGAAGACAGAAGGTTCTATGAACATTGGATTTTAAATAATCTTTTATTTCAAACAAATCCTACATCTGAAGACCTCTGTGTCAAATCTCCAGTACTCATATTATTGCTCATCCCCTTGGGGGTAAGCATCATTAATTTAGCCAATGGTATAGAATTTAAAATGCTGTTGAGAAAAGGACATTATACAAGGAGATACTGGCTTCAGACCACAATACATGCACTGCTGACTTTTACAATTTAAACTTTTAAATGCCTTCACACCACTTATATAAATAGTGCATTCACCCCTTGGGTTCTAAGTAAGTATTATAAGCATTCCCACATTCCCTCAATGGAAGGTTGCTCCACCTGGTTAATGTATACACAGAAGTGTAACGGTCTTCAGTTAGACATATATACAACCCCCCCACACAAAAATCTAGCCTTGAGTTTCTACTAAAGTTCACTTTTTGCTCTTGGTGTGCTCTGTTGATTAGAGATGATCTTAGCACATGTTGTATGATGCCAACTTCTCCCTTCTCCCTGAAAGTTGAAAAACTGAACCTGGATGAGGTGAAGTCTCTTCTGTGGAAGTAGTTTTTAAATGCACAAGGAGGTGCGTTATTCTGGGTAGACTAGAAGAACAAATTTCAGAAACACGCATATAAGGAAAAGGTTTATATACAAAAAAAATGTGACACTAAAAAGGCATCCCATTCCAGTCCAGTGCAAAGTCATAAGTCCAATATTAACCCATATGCCTGAAGCCAGTCTATAAAGTCTGCTTCCGACTCAGGAAGTCACAGGTCAGTGGGTGCAGAATTCTGGCGCTGGCAGGGGTCTCCCCATGGCTCCTCGTTTCCAGGGCTCAGGTCCATCAACAGCATGCCACTCCAGCTTCAGAGGTCTGTCTTCATCAGGGCAAAGCCGAGTGGTCTCTCCGCTGGCTCCTCCAGCTTCTTGGAGGCTGCATCTTGTGTTGCCTGTGGTTAATCATCTGCGAAACTAACTCCCAACAACTGAGGAAGATAGCTTCTCATCTTTACGAGGGAAATACCGCGAGATTTCCCAGGAGTCTCAGGTGAAAGCCATGCCCACACAGAGGCCTCATCAGCTATTCAGTGGCTTTCTCCTGATTAACAGGCCAGACTCCACCCCTACATTTCAATTATAAAATTAACATAAGCACATGACTGCCACAGAGGTGATAGATGGTTCATGGGTACTAGGCAGACTCTCTACTTCATTGCTTGAGAGACCGGATTAGAGTACATGACCTGAGAGCAAGAGTCTACTTTTATTTTGGTATTTATCTTTATAGTAGTAGTCTCACAATATTGTCCTTTTGTGGTCAACTAATTTTACTCAACATAATGATTTCCAAGTCCATCCATGTTATGAGGTGCTTCAGAATTTCTGCTCTGTTATTTAGGGATATGTAATATTCCAGTGTGTGTATGTACCAGAGTTTCTTTATACCTTCTCCCATGGATGGTCATTTGGGCTCTTTCTAGCTTCTGTTGCAAAAAACAAGGCAAGTTTATATCTGTTTGTGTTCTGTCTTGTGTATCTTTGAGATATATGCCCAATAAAGATATTTTGGGATCATATGGTATTTCTATTTCCAGGTGTTTTATGTGACAACACATTGGAATTCATAATGGTTGTACATATTTTGAAACCCACCAGTAGTGTATAAGAGTCTGGGGGATCATTTAGCAATCAATTTCTCATTATTGAAATAGAACTAGGAAAATTTTACCTTTAGGAAAGATTAAGAAATCACAGTCAGTGAAGAAATTTTTTTAGGTAACCAGATTGCTAAAAACAACTTTCTACTAGAAACAATAGAATTGAGAATTATATATGCTATAGTAGCAGAAACCTTTGTCATTATATAGAACACATCAGTGTTTGAAAATATATTATCAGAATACCACGAGACGAAATCTTTGACTCACTTTTGACAAATTATCTGGAAAGACTAAAGGACATCATTTTTTATAAACTGTCAGAAAAATGAAGCAAACCCACAATGATATGGTTAGACTTAAGAGTTACAACCACGACTCAAACCACACTAAAGATCATGCAGATGGCACAAGATCAGTCAATGTAACATTTTGTTACATATCAGCTTGGCATAAATTGGGGCTGATTTGACAACAACTGACAACAGTGATTTTCAATGGCAAATTCCTCAAAAGTGGGCAATTTATTCTTTGTTCATAATCTGTTCTCAGTCTCAAGTCTCTCCTGAAATCTTGCACTTTGGGTGACCTTGCTGGTATTTGAAGTACCACATCAAGCTCTGCAGTATGACAAACTGACAGACAATTGGTGTGGATCTTAACAAACTGTGGCTAGCCTTGCAAAGAATGGGAATACCAGAACATTTTATCTTGCCCACGTGGTGCCTGTAAATGGACTGGGAACCAGCTGTGCAAACAGAACAAGGAACCACTTACCACATGGTCTAAAATCAGGAGAGGTGGACATCTGGATTGTATCCTATCATACTTTTTCAACCTGTGTGCTGAGCAGATAGTATAAAAACTGGGTCATATGAAGAAGAATGTGGCACCAGAATTGAAAACATGCTTATTAACAGCTTACCATATGCAAATGCCACAACTTTCCTTGCTGAAAGTGAGGAGGACTAAAAAGACACTTTCTGAGCAAGATCAAAAATTACAACCTTTAGTATGGTTTACAAGGCAACATTTGGAAAACGCAAATCCTCAAAACTGGACCACTAAGTAGCACTGTGGTAAATGGAAAGATGTTTGAAGTTGTCAAGAATTTCATCTTACTTGCGTCTATAGTCAATGGTCATAGAAACAGCAGTCAGGAGATCAAGTGATGCTTTTGCAGTAGACAAATCTGCTCCACAAGACTTCTTAAAGTGTTGAAATGTAAGGCTGTAACTTTGAGGACAAAGGTGAGCCTGACTCAAGCCATGGAATCTAAATTGTCCCATATTTATGTGGAAGTTGGACAATGAAAAAGGAAGGCCATAAAAGAACCAATACACTTGAATTATTGTGCTGGTGAAGAAACTTGGAAGTACCATGGACTACCTAGAGGACACACAAATTTGTCTTGGAAGAAGTACATCGAGAATGTACCAGAATGGCTAGACTTGGTCTTATGTACTTTGTGCATATTAAGACAGACTATTCTGATTAACATTTATCCCCCTCCCAGTGGGATGGACAACAGAAAAGTGGGTAAAGATAGTGGGTGCAAACCATTTAAAAAACCAACAATCTATAATCTATCAAGAGTTTATGAGGGAAAAAGACTGGGAGGAGAAAGGGGGTAAACAGGAGCTGATGTCAAGGGTGCAAGTAGAAAGAACATGCTTTGAAAACGATGATGGCAACATAAGTGATAATATCTGTGGATTGTGATAAGAGCTGTAAGTCCCACAATAAAATGATTTTTTAAAAAGTTTCTGGCCCAATCCTAACGACAAAGACACCCTCCCCTCCCCCCACAAGAATCTACTTCCAAAGACAGCACTGAAGCTACAGCTCAGGGAAAGGTACATGTCTGATAAGAGCACATGGAAGCAAATGAAAGGGGAGGAAGAGAGAGTGGAACACATCCTGACCCACCAAAACTTGAGGTCGACACCCCCACTCAGAACAGCCGTTGCACAGAGAGGATCATATGGCTAGATCCACTCTGAGACAAGACAACCCTCACTGACCCATTGCCCTACAGGGGACTGCACTGAAGACACAGTATGGGAATTGCACCCAATCTGACCACATCACACTGGGGAAAAAACACTAAGGATGTTCAACAGAACAGCAAGGGAAGTAGGGCAAGGGAGTCCTGAGGGAGTACCAAAAATACATTTGGGGCCAGAGAATGGCATCCCATCAGACCCACCTGAAAAACATTCCTAAAGATTCATGAACAGACCTTGAACTATTTACAAGTTTTTCTTTCTTTTGTCACTTTTTGTTGCTGTTGCTGTGCTCGTTTTGTTTTCTTTTGCCGCTTTGTTTTGCTACGTCTTGGCTTTTTGTGCATATTATTATCTCTGTAGGTCTATCTAGATATGATAGGCTGAATGAACAGTCTGGAGGAGAAAACAAGGGGACCGAAGGTTCCAGGGGGTACATGAGAAAGGGGGAGATGGGGGAGAGGAGGTGATGGTGACCAACTCAGGGACAAGGGAATAACAAGTATCAGTGGCAGAGGGTGTAAGAGGCCTGATAGGAACTGATGAAAGCAATGTAAGTGAGATAGATTACTGAAACCCAAATGAAGGCTGTGCATGGCAGTGGGACAAGAAGAAAGTAAAAAGAAATAGAGGAAAGAACTAGGAGACAAAGGGCATTTACAGAAGTCTAAAAGCAGGCATGTACATAGGTACATAGATATATTTGATAGTGGGGGAATAGATCTATGTGCATATATTTATAGGCTTAGTATGAAGTACTCCATTCATGAAAGAACACTTTATTCTATTAAATTGACAGTCCATAATGCTCACCTTCCCAACACAAGTGCTGGAGACAAATGTGTGCATAAGCAAATGTGGTAAAGAAAGCTGATGATTTCCAGCTATCCAAAGATAAAGCATCTGGGGTGTTAAAGGTTTGAAGGTAAACAAGCGACCACCTAGTTCAGAAGCAACAAAGGACACGTGGAAGAAGCACAACAGCCTGTGTGATCACAAGGTGTCAAAAAGATAAGGTATCATATCATATCATATCATATCATTGTGAATGAAGGGGAGTGTGGAGTGTGGATCTAAAGCCCATCTGTAGGCAACTGGACAACCTCAAACCAAAGAGTTGTAGGGAGGAGATGAGCTGGTCAGGGTGCAATATAGCAATGATCAAACATACAACTGTCTTCTAGTTCTTAAATGCATCATACTCCTTCTCCCCAATTCTCCCTAACAAATATGGCTAGAACAGAGAATGTACACTGGTACAGATAGGAACTGGAAGCACAGGGAAACTAGGATAGATGATCCCTTCAGGGTCAGTGGTGAGAGTGGCGATACCGGAAGGGTGGATGGATAGTGGGGCAGAAAGGGAGAACCAAATATAAAGATCTACATATAACCTCCTCCCTCGGGGATGGACAACAGAATGAGGGTGAAGGGAAACATCAGACTGTGTAAGACATGACAGAATAATAATGATTTATAAATTATCAAGGGTTTATGAGGGAAGCGGTAGTGGAGAGGGAGGGGGAAATGAGCTGATACCAAGGACTCAAATAGAAAGCAAATGTTTTGAGGATGTGGGCAACAAATGGACAGGTGTGTTTGACATACAATGGAAGTATGTATGGATTATGAGAAGAGTTGTATGTGCCCCCAGTTAAATGATTTTTTAAAGTTTCTAAATATATACTTAACACATGCTATAAATTATTTGGTTCCTGAATGTGATATATATATATATATATATATATATATAATGCAAGAGCAAAATACTGTCTTCAATAATAAGTAAACATTTTGGACTATCAGAGGCCAATTTATTTTATATTTGAGTTTTCTACAAGGTTTGAAATTTAAAATTTTATGAGTGGAACTACATTTGATTGTGGTAAAAGAAATTATGACCCTGTGTTCATTACATAATTTCACATCAACTTGATATATCAAAGTGTAGTTGTGGAGTCTATCCTGTCGATCAGGGCACAGCTTGATGGTTCCTCCTTGAAGCCTCATAAGGAGAACCCTGGGAACCTTCCTCTCTGTTCGCCTTCTCCTTCCTACTTGCGAGCCATGCTGAGACCTATCAGAGCCCTGGAGATGCATCTATAGCCATTGGATCCAAAGGACTGTGCTCCCACTGGCTTATAATAATCCTGCATTCTGCACCATTGTGTGTATCTTCTTGAGTCTGAAGAGGGCTTTTGGACTAGTATCATGTATCACACTTTTGGACTTGAATTGAACTGGGCTGGGATTTTTTTCCTGCTGGTCAATCACTCCTTGATATTAAGCTCATTTTCACAGAGTTAGAAAGATACATTATATATAGGAGAAGAACATCATGCTTGGTAAAGTAGCAGGACAGAGGCACAAAGAAAGACTGTCAATAAGGTGGATTGACACAGTGGCTGCATTACTAGAGTCAAACATTTAGAGGCTAGCACAGGATTGGGCAGTGTTATGTTCTTTTTGTAGAGAGGTTGATATGAGTCAGAACTGATTGGATGACAACTAACAACATCTTCTATTAGTTTCTTCTGAGTCATATTTGTTTAATTTGTTTGATTTGCTTTGGCTTTTATCTTCTGTGCTAAAGACTTGCCTTGAATCGGTGCTGACTTGAATGTCATTTGCAAACATCAAGAACTGAAAAACTTGATTGGAGTTCTTTGTGTACAAGTTCTTTGTACATGCCTGGTGAGTATCCTTGACGGGCGACTGGATTAAAAACAAACTTGCATATCCATTTCAAATGCCATAAGTGCATCTGCATGCAATTTTTCTGATTTCTCTAACCTTCTGCCCGGGGTCTCTAAGTCCATTGCTGAGGCTCAAGTGGTAGCTTTCAAAAAGTGAAGGGAATTTGCTACAAAGGGAATTTACACTTACTATTTTCAATTCTGTGCCTCATGTCAACCCATTTTTGTAATTTTTGTTTCAGTGTCTGGTTAGAATGGAAATTATTCTTTACTCCTAAGGATATGGTAGGGAAGCCATCATCTATTGCTTCAGTTTGGAATGGGTACCTGTGGCCTAAAGCTCCATAGACAGGTGTTCAAGCCCCCCTCTCAGGCGTCCATTTCCGTTCTCTCTTTACAGCACTCTGTTCTCCCTCATTGGTCCATTCTTGGCATTTCATGTGGTTGATTAGTTTCCTCCCATCAGCTATTATCTCCACCCTTCCACTTTATCCTGACATTTGAATATAACTTTTCTATTGCTGCTCAGACTTTCATAATTCTTTTATTTGCTTTCATTACTAATAAGTTGTAATTTTCAGCAATAGAAAGGGATAGACTGAGCTCTACTGGCCTTCTTAAAGCTATAAATGTGACACAATACTCAGTGACTCTTAAAAAATAAAATAGAATTCTTGGGAAAACAGCATGCGAATGTAAGAAAGAGATATTTCGATTTGGCAAGCTCATTTTATTGACAATAAAACAAAGCAGTCACAAAGTTAATGTTTCCAATTCATCCTAAAAACGCAGACATTGATTTTGTCATACTTTGACAATTTTTTCAATATTTCAGCAATTTTAATAATGTCATTGCACATTATTAGATTATAGTGTATGAATAACATTTGAAAATTATTTTATTGGGGACTCATACAACTTCCACCACAATCCACACATACATCCGTTGTGTCAAGCACATCCAAACATATGCTGCCATCATCGTTTTCAAAGCAACGTCTTTCTACTTCAGTGCGTGGTATCAGCCCCTCCCTTTCCCCCTCCCTTCCCCTCCTTCTCACATGTATGCTTGATAATTTATAAATTATTATTATTTTTCACTTCATGCATTGTCTGTTGTCTCCCTTCACTCCCTTTATCTGTTGCCCATCCCCTCCCAGGGGATGGTTATAAATAGGTCATTGTGATTGGTTCCCTCTTTCTCCTCCCACCATCCCCTTACCCTCCTGGAATGGCTACTCTCAATATTGGTCCTGAGAAGCTTATCTGCGCTGTATTCCCTGTGCCTTCAGTTTTTATCTGTACCCATGTACATGCTCTGGTCTAGTCAGATTTGTAAGGTAGAATTAGGATCATGATAGGATCATGGGGGTAGGAAAAGGGGAGAGGAAGCATTAAAGAACCAGGGGAAAACTGTATGTATGTTTCATGGGAGCTATACAGCACTGTGATTTGACTGTCATCTCCCCATGACTCTTCTGTAAGGGGATGTCCAATAGTTTAAAGATTGGCTTGGGTCCTCCACTCTGAACCACCCCCCCCATTCACATTGTGATTTTTTGTAAGTATATTTTTATACTCATTAGGAAATCAAACCATTTATGTGACTAGCTTTATTATGATACTTGCTTCACTGTAGTAATATGAAACTGTATCTGTGGCAATCACCTAATCTGGTGCCAATTTGAGGATTAAGAGTGTAAGGGTGAAGTCTAGCCTGCTAATCTGGAGATAGCCAATGAGATCCCTCAAAAAGCCATGTGGCCATGGCTTTCTTCTCTGAGAATTCTGGGAAATGTGGTAGTTCACTTTTAGAGGCAGTGGACACTATCTCATTCACTTCCTTGGAGTGTTACTATTGATGACACTTGCTCAGAAACTTCCTGCTGACAAGGCTTACTTCCTGCGATACATTCCTGAGGAGACGCCTCATGGACCTACCCTGATGCAGTCAGAAACCTGGGTCTAGAGAAGCCACTTGGAGACCCGTGCCAGCAATCGGATGCTTCTGTCACCACTGACTTTGCACCCACTGGCATGTGGTCTTTCTGCATTCAGCATCATTGCATGTGAGTCTGAAAAGGACATCACAGATTGCTATCAGACATATCTGAACTGGGTTGGGATGTTTTTCTCAATGTTCAATTGCTCTTGTATATAAACCTCTCCCTTTTATACATATGTGTGCTTATGAATTTGCTTCTCTTGTCTACCTGGACAAACACAGAACCTATACTATCTCCAAGGTATGCTTGTATGTATTCTATTCTCACTAAATGCTCAATATAAAACTGCACATTAGTTATAGTCTGCAGCATCAATCTAGAGGAAGATCTATTAAGAACCTGTGATATTCAGAAGACACAGTGTTGCTTGCTGAAACATGGAGAGTACTTGAAGTGCTTATTGTTGAAGGTCAAAAACTGTAGCCTTTAGTAGGAATTGTGTAATCCATATGGAACACATCAACATAAAGAACACAGGACTCAACCAATAAGGAATATCATGATAAATAGAAAAGGTGAAGCCATTAACCTTTAAAAAAACTCACCAGGGCAAATGTTCACAAAAGTTTGGCTTCAGAATGCACAGGCTTACATGGACTTAGTTCATATTTATAGTGAACACCTGGCATTCTAAACAAATTCCAGTAACACACAGTTTCAAGAACTATACATATACACAGATGCAGAGATATTAATCACTCTATGTTTTATACACATGCTTTTTTCTGAAAAGAAAGTATGAGCCGATAAAAGATAATAGTTGGGAACATGAAGCTCTAGCCATCAAGGACAGAGAGCACTAGAATTGTAAGAATTCTTCAAAGTTACTATGTTAAAAATTTACCAGATTTTTCAAATGTTTCACGAGAACATGCTGAGATGGAAAGAAAGTCAGATGAAAGATAATGACTGAGTGCAGACAGTAACTCAGAAGTCTAGTTATATAAAAAAAATAAGGTGGAAAAACCATGCTAGCACTTGCTAAATCAGGCCAAATTCAGTGCAGTTTATGTCGTTGTTTCCTACTGAGTCAGTGCACTCCAGAAGTCTGAGATATCCAACACTTCTGTAATAGGTTTGAAAGGATAGTAAGGGACTAGGGAAGAGAATGCGAGGCACTCCAATCAAGTCAATGCGACTATTAATGCAGAGCATCGTGTGTGCGGACCTTGAGGAATGACTAGTTTTTATGTCAAGAATAGGGAAAGTAATCTTGTCTGGCCCACTTAATATAAATCAGTTTTCATTTGGGTCTTTTCTGAAAGTCACTATTATTTTACGTGAGTATTTAGGACCACTTAGAGGCATCCTGGTTGTGTAGCAATTACACCCTGGATTGCTAACTGCAAGGTCAGCAACTTATAGGCACCAGTCTCTGCTGGAGAAAGACTGAGTGTTCTATTCCCCTTAAGAGCTATAATCTCGAAAACTCACAAGGGAAGTTCTACCCTATCCTATAGGGTCACTATAAGTCAGTATCGAGTCTATAGCAGTGAGTTCTCTGGGTTTTTAGGACTACATATGTAAGGTGTTTCTGAAGGTGAAACAATGATGTTTATTAAATTAGAAGGAAATTTTTAATTAAGAGATACATATATGCTATGGAGAAGTTCTATACTCATCAGAATATTGTGCAGCTGTCATAACAAGCACAGGTGTGTTTATCAGCATGTTTCCAAATAGACTATGTCTGAATTTCCTAAGAGTCTTAAATTGGGATGCAAGGAAAATTTAAAGGCTAATCTGCCAGGTAGAATCAGAAGAGTAGCTCAGTGTCCCATAGGTTATGTCCAGGATCTGACATCTGACCTCTTCAGGGAAGTATTTCCAGCTGTAATTGCACATAGCACTTTTTGGAGACGATAATGGCCCCCTCACGGGGACCAGAGTAACATGGCAAATCCCCTTGAAGACATTCAATTTGGGGATGGGAAACTGCAAAGTCATGACTTTGTGTTACATTTGAGCCATGATGTTATTTTGCTGTTAGATACCATCCTGCTGACTCTGATTCAGTGATCCTACACACAACTGAATGAAACAATACCTGGACCTGTGCCATTCTTGTGATAGCTATGTTTGAGTCCATTGTTGTAGCCACTCTGCCAATCCATCTAAAAGGTTTTCTTTTTCATTGCCATGCAGGATGTCCTTTTGAAGAGGTTTGCCTCTTCTGATAACATGCCCAACATAAATGAGACAAAGTCTTTCCATTCTTGCTTCTAGGGAGCATTATGGATGTGCTGCTTCCAAGAGAGATGTTTGTTCATTTTTCAGTCCATTATACCTTTACTATCCTTTTCCAGTACCATAATTGAAATGTATAATTATTTTCTAGCCTTCCTGATTCAATGTCTGTCACATGCATACAAGGCAATTGACTATATACTGGTTTGCATCAGGCACTCCTTAGTCTTTAAAGTAATATCTTTGTTCTTCAATATTTTAAAGAGGACTTTGCAGAAGGTTTATCCAATGCAATGCTTCTTTTGACTTTTTAACTGCTGCTTGTGAATTCAAGCAGGATGAAATCCTTGACACCTTCAAACTCTTTGTGTAAACTGCATAATCTGATGTCAATTTGAGAGGATTATGAGTGAAGGGATGGAGTCTACTTTGTCAATCTGATGATAGCCAATGAAGCCTCTGTGTGGGCATGGTCTTCTCCTGAGAATTCTGGGAAATCTGCTATTTCTTCTTGGAGGTACTCTCTCTCTTCTTACTGCCTTGTAGACTCTCTACTGAAAAGGCTCACTTCCTGTGAGACATCCCTGAGGAGAAGTCACATGAACCTACCCTGATGCAGCTCTGGGTGCTGAAGAAGTCACATGGAGTCCACAGCCAGCACTGAGATATTTACAGCACCACTGGATTCAGAGACTTTCTACTCCCTGGCCTGTGATCATCCACCTTCGGCATCATGGCATATTTTTTGTGAGTCTGAAGAGAACTTTATAGATTGGTATCATACATATGGGCTAATGTCAGATTTATGGTCTTAGACTAGACTGGATTGGTATGCTTTCTCTTTTTTTGGGGGGGGTGGTTTTATTAATGTACCATTACCCTTTATATAAAACTTTTTCTTATACACATCTGAGTTTCTGGGGATTTTTTTTCCTCCAGTCTTCCTGGACTAATACGTCTTCTACATTTATTATAATATTATCTATGGTCTAGTGAGCATTTTAGTTTTCTTTAGATAGAGTTGTAATCCATACTGAGTGCTGTTATTCTTGATCTTCATTAGCAAGTTCTTTAAGTCTTCCCCACTATCAGCAAGCAAGGTTATGTCATCTGCATATTAAACATCATAAATATGATAGTTCTTGTTCTGATGCTAAATGCTTTTAGATGTAGTTCAATTTCTCAGCTTATTTGTTCAGCATACAGATTTAATAAAAGTAAAGTGGGAGAATACAACCCTGATGCACACTTTCCTAAGCTGAAACTTGCAGTATTTGCTTGTTCTGTTAGAACTACTACCTCTTGAAACATGTACAGTTTAGGTTCTGTAGGCTCACAATTATGTGCTCTAAAATTCCCTTTTTTTTCTCTCTCGAGGTTATCAGGCTGCTGATAATAGTAGAATAGCCAATAAAACACAAGTAACCATTTTTTCTGAAATTCCTAACTTTCATCTATCTGATCAATCTGACATCTGCAATGATATCTCTTGTCCTCTTTTGAATTGAGCTTAAATTTCTGCAGCTACCTGTCAATGTCCTGCTGCAACTCTTGTTGGTTGATCTTCAATAAAACGTTATCTGTAAGTCATATTAATGATATTATTCCATAACTTTCACATTTTTGGGTCATCTTTCTTTGGAATGAGTGCAGATATGAATCTCTTCCAGTTAGTGGACTAGATAGCTCTCTGCCAAATTTCTTGGCATAGGTGACTGAGTGTTTCCATGCTTCATCAGCTTTTTGAAACATTTTTGATTGGTAGTCTATCAATTTCTGGAGCCTTATTTTTGCCTGATGGTTTCAATGCAACTTAGACTTCTTTTTTTAGTGCTGTTGGTCTTTTCTCATATCCCCTCTTCCTGGCTGCTTGTCTGCAAGTTCTTTTCTGGTATAGTTATACTAAGTATTAGTGATACTTTGTATTTTCCTATCATCATCTCTTGATAACTTCTGAATGGTTCAATATTTTTTTCCTAGAATATTTCATATTACAACTCAAACTTGGGTTTTTCAATCATTTCGTCCAGCTTAAGATATGCTAACCAGGCTCTTCCTTTTAGATTCTCTAACTCTAACTATTTTTTCTGTGTTACAAACTTTCTAGCTTCTCATTCATTGGTAGTTAATACATGTATCATACCATTCCATAGTTCAGTCATGTCCAGCAGAATTGTAGATTTGTTTCCACTATCAGTTTCCAAACATAATTTCTTTCTTTCTGGACTCCTTGACATCATGATCCTAGCACTATTCCTGTATCCCATCTCTCCTTGAAACCCTTATTCTATTTGTTGTTCCTACAGGTTCATCAGTTTTGGGTTTCATATTTTAAAACAAACAAACAAAAAAACCCAAAAGTGGATAGAACATAACTTCATGAAGGTGATCTCCAATGACACAATACCTCTGAAATACACTGTAGCATCAGCAAAAAAAAAAAAAAAAAAAAAACCAAACCAAACCCCACAAAATTAAATAGAACAAACTGAAAATACAGAAATGTAACCCAGGTCAGGTCCAGTATGCATCAAAGTTTTAACTCTCTTAACTGTTCAAGTCAGATTTATGTCTTTGGTTATCCATGCTCCCCTCTGAAATGCCCCCTGTTTAGTAACCACTTTCTTCCCCTCCCTCAATTATGGGTCGAGGTAGGTCACCAGAAGCTTATTTTCTATGTAGTTCTCACAAGTGGGTTTTGGGCTTTCGATATCATCCATAGTTTTCTGCAAACTGGATTCTCACAATTTAGACTCTAATACTAACTAACCCCTCCTTTGACTTTGGTTTCTATGATTTATAATTCTTTGGTGAGGGGTGATGGTGTGCTTCGTCCATGTGGGCTTAACTGACATCTCACTTAGATTGTTTAGAGACAAGATTTTAAGTCCCCAGACACTATTTTATCTAATAGCCAGGAGCCATCTAATTTTTTCACCACATTTTGCTATTGCACCCATATCTTCTGTATTCATTTCCTGAATATACCAAGCACTGTCATGATGCAAGAAACAACTGTTCTTAAGTTGAAGCTAGGATTTAATGCAAGCCCCAAACCCTTTCCTGGATCTACATATATACAGGATATACCTTCTCCATTTACAAAACACCACTAAAACTAACTTAAATGTAAAAAACCCTTAAGAACCCTATCTTTAGATATTGATATATTTACATACATACATGTCTCTATTTATACCTCTCTATCTAAACTTTACCTCCTAGTTCTTCCGTTATTTGCTTTTATTTTTCTTCTGTCCCAGTATCAAGCTCACCCTTTATTCAGATGAATTATTTTCAGTCAATTAGAGAGCTCTGTAAATATATAGGAGGTTGAGTTATTCAATTGTATTGTTCAGCTCTTTGTGTGTGTGTGTGTTTTTTTTTTAATTGAGTTTCTTACCTGTTAATCTCTCTTTCCTTTAGAGTGGTGTATTGACATCGCCTACTATAATGTTGATGAAGTTATTTTTCTTTTCGGTTCTTTGGGAATTTGATGAATTTTGAAGGTCTTTTGTTGGATGCATATGTGTTTATTATGGCTCTGAGTTCTTGTGTAATGCCTCTTCTTGTCTCTTCTTATATCATGTACCTTTGAGATCTATTTTATCAGAGATAGATATTGCCACTACTGCTTTTTTTGATTGCCATTATCTTGACAAAATTCCCTCTAAATTTTGAATTTCAGTCTATTTTTTTTTTGCAATGTGTCTTCTGAAGGCAACAGATTGATGAATTTTGTTATCTAATCCAGTCTGCTACTCTTTGTCTTTTGATTGGTGCATTTAAATCATTGATAATCAGTGTATCAAAATTTAAATGTAGATTAGATGCTGTCATCTCTTATTATTTGTGCATGATATTTTCCTTTTCTCCTCTTTTATAGGGTGCTGTGTGTGTGTGTGTGTGTGTGAGGAGTTTATTCTTCTTTTTGTTTCTTCACTAGGTCTGTATTGCTTTGTGTGTTCTTTTCAGTGTGCTTGTTTCCAGATGGTGTACACCTTGTGGGGTTCTCACGTCAGAGTGCTTTGATTGTTGGCTCTCTGCCCATAAAGAACAAGGAAGCATTTTTGCAATGTTTTTATGAACTCTAAATATTTCTTATATGAGAAAACTTTTATTTCTCCTTCATATTTGATGGAAACATTGCTAGATAAAGGATTCTTGGATTGCTTTTGTTGTCTTTCAAATTTTGTACTATGTTGCTTCTATTTCTTCTTTTCTACATGGTCTCTGCAGGAGGTCTGAGCGTGTTCTTATCTGTTTATCCTTTCCTCTCTAGCTTTTCTAGATGATTCTTTTTCCTTGAAGTTGGATAATTGAACTACATATGTCTTGATATTTTTTTTGAGGGTTTTAATCTATTTGGTGTTTTCTCTGATTCCTGGATGATTATTGCCGCCTCCTTTCAGGGAAATGTTCTCCTAAGAATTCCTTTTCTATAGACTTACATGTTTCTTCCTGCTCAAGCACCCCAATAATTTGAATATCATTTTGCTTCATGGTATTCCACATGATCATCAGGCTTCTTTTGCTTTTTTATTTGATTGTTTCTTTCATTTGCTGAATTCTCCTTGGGTGTCTTTGATTTTGCTGATTTGACTTTTCATTCTTTCCATTCCATTGGTCAGATCTTAACCTTTTTTAATTATGATTTATGCTATATCATTCCTTAGCTCCCAAATTTCCTTTGGGTGTAAGCTTTCTAGGCGCTCTATATTTTCATCTGTTTTCAGGATTGAATCCCTAATCTCTTGTAATGTCCTGAGCATCGTTTTCTTGTGTTCTCTATCTGGTAATTCAAGGCTTCTACTTCTGTGTATTCCATTGGGTTAGGGTAATCTTCAGTTGTTGGTTCTTGTTTCTTTTGACATTTTTTGTAGTAGCTGTTGATGGCTGTTGTGCTGCATAGCAGTTGAGCTGTAGATGATACATTGACTTTTGGGGTTTAGGGGGTTTTGTGTGGCTCTTTAGGTTAGAGGAAGATCTGAGAGCTGCTAGAAATTATAATGTGGGTAGATGAATAGGGATTGATAGTTGTGTGGGTAGGAGGAATAGGAAATTTGTTCTCAGGAGTAGGTTTTAAGTGGTGGTGTTAGTCATAGGAAGCTTTCTTGTTAAGTCTAGGAATTTTTGATGAGTTGAAGAAGAGGGTTATATAGAGATGTGATGTTACGTGGTAGCTTTTCAGACAGTGTGTTTTACTGAGGCTTAGGCAGCAGGAACTTGAGGTAAAAGTGTTTGGGGGTAGGTGAGGGGCATATTAGATCTACCAGATTCACTACCTGCATATTATATAGCGACTTCAGCCCCATTTCTGCACAACTCCTTTATGTGCGGTCCCAAGAGTGGAAATAGGCAATGGGAGTGGGGATCCAAGTAGGAGTGAGAAGAGGGTCTTCCAATCAGGGGATGGTTTTGCTAGGAACAGTGAGCACTAGTGTCAGCTTGTTGTCTAGATGGGGAAAGGGAAGTCTCTGAGAAACCTGGGAACACTGGGTTCTGGTTCATCTTGTGGGAAAAAGAGTTTTGCCAGGTTTTTTCTCAAAGAACATAGGAATGAATCTAATAAACGCCTGGAGCCTCTCAGGGTTTGAGCTGTGTTCCTGTCTTACTGGGGCCCAGATGTCTTTCAAGTTAGCAGGGTATCTATCTGGAGAGGTGTGTTCTTGAAGGAGAGGAGGAAGTAGGACTCCAGTGAGTGACTGATTCTATAGAAGCTTTGCTCAGGGAACCACCACGGACTCTAGCATCCAAGTCTTCCTGAGGGCCAAAAGAGCATGGGGACATGGGCTGCACTTGGGGAGCAGTCTGTCCTGGTATATTTCACTGTGAAGGTGGGTTGCAGAACTGTGTAGAGGTGGGGGGGGGATGTGACAGTAATTGTCACCCACTGACCCCTTATTGCAGTAGAGGAAAAGAAAGACCACATGTGGGCCCGGTGAGAAAGGAATTCTTGGGCGAGCTCTGCTGAGCTCTCTGTGGTCGAACATTGAAGAAGGAGGTCTGAAAAAAAATCCTGGGAGTCTAGATTTTGCATCTGATTTCCCTGAGTTGGCCTCCTCACCTGTTGATCTGGTCACACAATGGGAGCTGTTGCAGGGTGATTGTACATCAGCACGATCTTCCTGAAAGTCTCGATCTCTATGTCATTGCACAACTTTATTTGTTCTTCTCAAGCTGCCCTTCGAGGTTTGCTCAAATTCCAGGTAGGATATGCTCATCATATTTTGGCTCTCATGAACTTGTTTCAATTTTTTTTAGCTTCACCTTGAAGATACGCATGACAAATTGGTGGTCTCTACCAGATTCAGCTTCTGGCCTCCTTTTGGCTTTGGCTATTGCTTTGTGGCATCTCCATCATCTCTTCCCACAGATGTAGCTGATTTAATTTCTCTTTATTCCATCTAGCAAGTCCACCTGTGTAATCACCATTTATGCTGTTGATAAAAAAGGTATTTGCAATGAAAAAGTCATTGGTCTTGCAAAACGCTATCATTAGATCTCAAGCTGCCCTTCTATCACTAGTCTTAGTCTCTCACTACTATTCTTTCCTCTTTGGTTCCCAACGTTTGTATTCCAATTTTCAATATGATCAATGAATCTGGAGTGTATGTTTGAATAACTTCAGTCTGAGGAAGTGTAGAATTTTTAATTTCTTCATTCCTGCTTTTAGTGGTTGGTGCACGTATTCAATAATGATAGTATTAAGTGGATTTCTTATATGTGTATAGAAAGCATTCTGTCATAGACCATAGACCATAGTGCACTTCAAAATAGATTTTTAAATGTCCTTGAACAATAATAAACAGCAGCAAAAAATCCATAAAAGGAAAAAATAGAGTTGTTTCATAGGACAAATAAAATATAATACATCTTCTTCTAGTCATTTTCCACGTGTAGATTTGTGAGCCTGACAGAGGGATTAAGACATCCCTGACTCCATCTGGCTTAGCTTGGCACATGTAAGCATCATTCCTTTTCTCAGTGTGGTTGCTGCCCTGGACAGTCTTCAGTGATCTCACAGTGGAAATTTTTAGCATTAAATTTTGTATGTGTGAAGTATTTTAGGAATTTTTGAACTTGTTTTGCTTATTATTTAGGAAAACAGTCAAGATGAAATAAAACACTCAGAAAATCTACTAAAAACAAGCAAACAAAACACTTAACCATACATACAATCGAAATAATGTCTAAATTCAGCAAGCACAGCCTCCCATCACAAAATTTGTACTCAACACCCTTTTGTATATGTAGAAATAACAGCTCTATAAAATGATCACATAAAATGTGACTAGCTATGTATTTGTAAACTGTATGTTCTTTTTTTATGGATATAAGGGTAAAGTTTATATTCAGATGAATGTAACATTGAGACAGCATCCCAACCCAGTCCAGTTCAAAATCATAAGTGCAATATTAGCCCATATGCCCAATACCAGTCTATAATGTCTCCTTCCGACTCATAAAGTCACAGGCCAGTGGGGGCAATGTCCTAGCACCGGCAGGAGTCTCCCCATGGCTCCTTGCTTCCAAGGCTCAGAGTCCATCAACAGGTTCCCGTCGTGGTAGAAGCAACTCAGTGCTGGCAAACTGTTTGTTCAAATCAAGTGAACAACAGCAAAATATGTTTTCACTGATTCTAGCCATTTTTTTTACTAATTTAATAAAATAAACACATAAAGTATACTTTAAGAAGATGAAGCATTTAGTGGGTAAGAGTACAGACTGCTCTAACTTCTTTTGAGACCCTGACTAATGCACTATTGCCATCATTATTATGAATGTTAATTTTTCTTCTCTGCAAAATAGGGCGTGTTTTAGTATCCAGCATTCTTGTTGTGATTGAGTAGGTTAATATATGTCAAAAGTGCTTACAACACTCATTGATGCATAGTTAAAACCAAACCAAACAAGCCGTGCAGCTGTCCAGTAGCTTGGAATGCTGACTCACATCAACCTTACAGGACAGTACAGAGATTCCAAGACTGTACACCTTTACAGAAGCAAACTATTTCATCATTCTCCCATGGGACTCTTGTGGGGTTTGACTCACTATCATTTTGGTTAGCAGCCAAGAACTTTAGTCACTGTCCCTTAGGACTCTTTAGCACATAATTCCACCCCCACCCCCACCCCCGATCCCCAATAACAGGTTTCTGAGGTGGTGAGTCTTTGTGGGAGCAGATCGCCTCATCTTTCTTCTATGGAGTGGCTACTAGTTTTGAACCGCTGATCTCCTGTTTAGTAGTCCAAGTCTTATTCACCAGCACTATGTAGATCCTTAGCACCTAATTAGGAGTCTGGAAACTGCGATCATTAAGGTCATTGGCTAGCTGTTAGCACTTCATCAGGTGCTGAATGAAAAATATGAGAGAATGTGAAATAGTCTTTCTCTTCCAAGTATCAATGCTTGAGGGGTATGCATTTCATTAAAATTCGGCTCACAAAGTAATGAGGTGTACTAATGTTGTGGTGGTTAAGGCAACCAGCTGCTAACCAAAAGTAAATGGCTGAACTTCCCCAGCAATTCTGTGGAAGCAAGGTGTGAAGGTATATCTCAGAAAGATTTATTGTCTTGGAACCTGAGTACGGTAGTTCTACTCTCTCCATGGCAATGGATTTGAGATTTTGTTTTCCTTTTTTATCAGAGGGTATGACCTTAAAGGACTAAAAAATGAGGTTGATAATACAAAGGAAGTACAGGTTATAGATGAAAGTTTGATTTGGCTCTTAAATAGTGGGTAAATTTTAGTAGACATGAGAGGGGAAAAGAGGAAAGAGTCTATGTAGAGGCAATAACTAAGATAACTTCATGAAAGTAGGAGACAAGTAAGACAGCATACATTCCAAGCTGGCTGAAATGTAGCGTGTAGCATCAATGTAGGAAATACTCTTTCCTATGCCTAATGGCCACCCCAGCTAATCTTTATCAGCTTTATGGGTGATAACTGTCTGATGCCACTGAGTGAGGAGGTCACCATGAGTGAGAGGCCAACTCAACACCAACTAGCAGCAAGAACAACTTTTGACTATGTTAAGAATGGGTATATCGACTGCGGCCCACAGGGTTGGCAGTTCAAATCCAGCAGCAGCTCTCCAGGAGCAAGGCTGGGCTTCCTACTCTCACCATGCCAATGATACTCCCCCCCAAAAAATAATGGGTATATCCAGCCTCTGGAGTATATCCAGGCTTAAAGATAAACAATTGATAACAAGTGGCCAACTAGCTGAGAAGCAACAAAGCCCACATGGAAGAAGCATACCTGTCTGTGTGATCACACAGTGTCGATAGGTCAGGTAGCAGGCATCAGATAACAAAAAAAAATCATATCATTGTGAAAGACGGGGTGTGCGGAGTGGAGACCCAAAGCCCATTTGTAGGCAACTGGACATCCCTTATAGAAGGGCTGCAGGGGGGAGATGAGCTATTCAGGGTGCAGTGTAACAACAATGAAGCATACAACTTTCCTCTAGTTCTTTAATGCTTCCTCCCCCTTCTCCACTATCATGATCCCAATTCTACCTCACAAATCTGGTTAGACCAGACAATGTACACTGGTACAGATAACGAAGGGAAACACAGGGAATCCAGGACAGATAAATCTGTCAGGATCAATGATGTGTGTGGTGATACCAGAAGGGGAAGATTATAGTGAGGGAGAAAAAGGAAACTAATCACAATGATCTGCATATAATCCCCTCCCTGGGGTACAGGCAACAGAAAAGTGGGTAAAGGGAGACATTGCACAGAATTAGACACCAAAAATAATAATTGATAAATTATCAAGGGTTCATGAGAAAGGAAGTAGGGGTGTGGTGATGAGCAGCTGATACCAAGGACTCAAGTAGAAAGAAAATGTTTTGAGAATGTTGATGGCATCAAATGTACAATAGTGCTTGACACAATAGATGCATGCAAGAATTGTGCTAAGAGTTGTATGAGCTCCCAGTAAAATGATTACAGAAAAAGAAGGGATATATTCTACAACAAAATGAAAATAAATTTATTGATAGTTATAGAATTAAAAGAACTGTGTGATATTCGACCAAGTAAGGTATCATTAGATTTATTACTCTAAGTCAGACTAAGGTACTACTCTAAGCTTCTCATCAAATTGTCTTTGCAAGCAGCAAATAGATTAATCATGCCATTTTCATTCTTCTGTGGAAGACTCCTTGCCCAGTCACAAAAGGCTCAGTGCCCATGCTCTCAGTGGTTTGACCCACTTAGCTATGTTGAAGAGACATTGAAATAAGGACAATCAAAGAAAAACCAAAAGTGAACCTGGGGGCATCAAAACACAAGAAGGAGAGAGAATACAACTCACCAATTCTTACAATGCAAGTAAGCTGTGATCATCAATACATTTGATTAACTTTGTAAATGTATGATTTCATAAAAGATTTCATTTGCACTAAGTGAATTCTTTCAGAATTCTGGGAAAGTAAGAAATGATTTGTCTTTTTCACAGTTAGATATTTTTTAGTCAAGGGAAATTAAGGTGAGTTACTTTAAAAATAGCATATTCCTAAGGACCTATAACACATATATAGCAATGCCTCATCTTGAGGCATTTGTAAAATAATAGAAGGACATAACATATTTGACCACTAATACATTCACATTGCAGAATAATTAAAGAGTATTTAAGGAAGGAAACAAAATTTGCTTATTTAGAGATAGTGAAACTGTTTTTAAGAGAAAAAACTAAACAAACAATATTCCCTGAAAATAGTAATAATTAAAGAAAAGTGCTGGTCATTCTCTTCCTAGGGCCCAAGCCTTGAAAATTGATCTGTGTCTTGGTGCTGTTGAATTTTATGTGTAATGTCAGAAGAACTTGAACTGAAATATCCTTGGTCCACAACATTTAATCATATTAATGGCCAACAATCAAGAAAAATTCTATGAACATTTGTCTCTTAAGTAATATAATTGCTGATTGAAAATTGCAGGAGGAGAGTGATAAATAAACAGGTCTTGTTTCTAATTTTCATATTTGAATTGGTAGTCAGATCCCTCAGAAATCAGTTTGGTAGTTCTCTCTCTCTCTCTCTCTCTCTCTCTCTCTCTCTCTCTCTCTCCCTCTCTCTCTCTCTCTGTCCTGAACACAGAGCAGTTGCTTGTTTCCAGAGTCCAGCTGTCAAAAATGAAGGGAACCCTCTCTCAGGGGTACCAGCCTGAGGAAGTTTCTCTGTACAAATTTCTCCAAGAAGCTAATATGGTAAAGCTCATAATGGTGCCATGTTTCCAATAAGATTTTCCAACAAATGTAAAATATTTGGCATGCCATTTCTACCTTAGCTGCGACTCATTTCATCTTTGCCTCAGAAAAGCACTGTCAAGAGGAAAATTTCCTTCATTTATTTTATGGCAAGTATAATACCTGTCTTTGAAAAATCTGAGAAGGTGTGTTGATCTGTTTCCAAAAGGTCACAGGCTTGAGAACCCACGGGGCAGTTTTACTTTTCCCACTTCGGTTTGTCCCGAGTTAGAATCAGCTGGTAGAGCCCACAGGAGCATGAAGAAGCACAGAAAGAAAAAAGGCTTCACTCTTTCCTTTTTTCCTAATAAATATTCAGTTTTAGGATGAAATTTGGGATAAATTAGGAAAGTCATGAGCTTTTACCATCTTGTGTCGAGAATTTATAAGTTGTCCTGAAAACACACATTTCACTGCAGTTTTGATAGCATGATCCTTCGGGAGAGTCTGGGAAAATTGCTTTAAGAAAAATTGAAGTATTGCTTTTTCTTTCATCAAACATTGAACCAAAAGACCTTTTCCACAGTTGTTGGTATATATTTGTGGTACAGATGGCTTTTCCTCAACAGTGCATTGAATGATCAATAGTATACGCCTACCCCAGGGAGCCCTAGAAGAAAGGCTTGGTCTGTGTCTGTAAATGTAACAACCAATGAAATCCTATGATAGAACTGGGCAACAGGGGTATGAATTGCTGTTGTTTCTTATTTTGCTGCTAAGAAGTTAAAGTTCGATTATATGTAACAACAGTGAACCAGACTCAAAACAGAATACTATCACGGGGTTGAAGGACTTGGATATTATTGTGTGAAGTGACTAGTGGGGAACACTATTGTAAACTGACGAATCCCTGGGGTTTGGAGTAAGTATATTGGAGGCATTAAAATGAGGGGAAATGTAAACCTACTAAGAAAAGGGCATGATAACCATTCCAAATACCACTTAAAATTGCCCCATAGTGACCAAGAAACTACATAAAAGAAAAGTTATGATCTCACTAATTGCAAAAACAACATTTAAAGAAAGCTAATGGATTTTAGTGAAGAGAAACTCATAGTTTAAGAATGTGACAACCATGATAAGGTTGAAAAGTCAATTTCCCTAAGGCAGTTAGCATGGATTCTGTAATGAACTAAATACTGGGAAATTCAATTTGAATTTTCCAAACTGCGTTCCCAGTTACGTAGGGCTGAAACATATTTTCAAAAAGCAATAAAGCAACCATATTTCTTGACAAGGACTAGTAGTGTGCTTTGATTGTTTCTTTCTTTCTTTCAAATAATTTTGGGGGAAGGTTCTTATAGCTCTTATCACAATCCATACATACATCCATTTTGTCAAACATATTTGTACGTTTGTTGCCATCATCATTTTCAAAACATTTTCTTTCTACTTGAGCCCTTGGTATTAGCTTATCCCCCCGCTCCCTACCCCTCCTTCTGGACCCTTGATAATTTATAAATTACTATTTTTTCATGTATTACACCAACTACTGTCTCCCTTCATCCACTTTTCTATTGTCTGTCTCCCTGAGAGAAGGTTATATGTCAATTGCTGCAATTGATTCCCCATTTTTCCCCCAAACCTCCCTTCCTTTCCTGGTACTGCTACTTCCATCGTTGATCCTAAGGGGTTTATCTGTCCTGGATTCCCTGTATTTTGAGCTCTTTTCTGTATCAGTGTATATCATCTGGTGCAGCTCTTGTAGTATTGAGGCCATAAAAGTGGAGGGTGGGAAAAAGAAACATTAAAGATCTAGAGGAAAGTTGTGTGCTTTGCCAGTGCTAGATTACACAGGTTGGTGTGTCTCTTCCATGTGGGTTTAGTTGCTTCTCAGCTAGATGGACACTTGTTTATCGTTGAACTTTTAATACCCTAGACACTATATCATTTGATAGCTGGACACCATCACCTCTTCACTATATTTGCTTCTGCACCCATTTTGTCTTCAGTAATCTTATCAGGATGGTGGGCCTCACAGAATGCTGGGTTATTAGAACAAAGTGTTCTTGCATTGAGGGAGTACTTGAGCAGAGACTCAAGGTCCTTCTGTTATCTCAATATTGAATATAGAGATACATGTTCACAGATCTATTTCCCTTTCATTATATATAAATATATATGCATATGTACTTGCCTGTATTTATACCTCTATAAATGTCCTTTGCCTCCTAGTTCTTTTTTCTACTTTCTTTTACTTTCATCTTGTTCCACTATCATGTTTGAACTTCATTTGACTTTCAATAGTTCCTCTCAGTTACATTGCCCTTAATTGAACTTCACCAGGTATCCTACTGCCTCCTCGCCATCAATTTTACTTTACTTGTTCCCTTGTCTCCGCGTTTGTTGGCAACTCCCTTTTTTTCTCCCACCAAACCCTCTCCCTTGTCCTCCCAGAACCATCAGTATTGTTTTTGCCTCCAGATCATTTATCCCGATTATCTTAGCTAGATAGACAGCCCAAAACAATAATAAGCATGAAAACAAAGCAACAACAACAAAGAAAAGCCTATAAATTGTTCCACATTTGTTGATCTTCATAAATTTTCAGTTCAAGTCTGATGGGGTGCCATGCCCTGGTTCCAAAGTCTATTTTTTGTATTCCTCAGGGACTTCATTGCTTTGCTTTCCTTGCTGCTCTGATACACACCCTTAGTGTTCTCCCCACTCCCTCCTTGTGGTGGGATCAGATCGGGCACAATTCCCGCACTGTGTTTTCCCCTGTAGTATTATGGGTCAATGATGGAGGTCTTGTCTCATGGTGGGGCCAGCCCAATGGTCTTCTCGGGCTGCTCCTAGCTGAAATATCATCCTCATAGCTTGATGGGCATGGATGTGTTCCACTCTCTCTTTCCCCTTCCCTCTTATTTTGCCCTGAGTGCTCTAATCAGATGAACTCTTCTCCCTGTGCTGTAGTATTAGTGCTGTCCTCTGTAGTAATAGTCTGCTCATCCAAAGCATTTCTTTCTTAATTAAGGTCTAGAAGGAATAGATATAGAGTCGGCTATCATCTCACCATTTCTATTAGGAAGAAGGAATTGAAAGGGTAGATTTCCTAGCAAAATCAAGTTACATTGAGTGAAGGCTCATTCTTTTCTATTTTCAATGGATGTTTAGTGTGTTTTCTCTGATTTTTAAGCTAGAAAAATTAGAAAATGCCCCAAGTTTAAAGTGCATCTGGTCTTTGGCTTCAAATAATGAAAATATTTACAATTGTGATTATTTTGAATTATACCAAATTTAATAAAAATTCAAAAGAACATTGTTATTTACTTCCTGGACTGAAATTCCATGATCCTTTGTTCATGAAAGATCATGTTCAAAAGGAAAGAAAAAGGGACTTTCTTTCAGCACTGGTGGCTTTATAAGAGTAGTAAGTTATGTCTTTCAAGAAAATATGGGGAAAGTATGAGGTAGTTTCTCCAGGGGAGTGAAGACATGTCACGCTGAACCCTAAAACTAGAAAGAAGGCATGAACAAACAGGTTCTTGGAAATAAGAAATAAGGAAGGAACAGGAAAAGAACATTGAAGACCAATAGAGTGTTTTCTAGAAATTTGACTCGACTCAGCCTTGTAGAGGGGTCCTATTATGATTATAGAAAAGCCAGGATCTATTGAATGTCATGGCCTTCAGAACCCACATTGCAGACCCAGGGTAGGATCCTAAAGAATCTGTTCTTCCTTAGGGGCTGAGGAGAATAGTGAGCTGTTACAGTTGTGGATTCCTGAGCCCTTACCTCTTCATGCTTAGTGATGAACCCTCAATAAATGAGCTGATTTAGCCATCACACACACACACCAAACAGAAAGCTAATGTTATTTTTTATTTGTTCATTTTTACAGATGATACTGACTCTTAGAAGCCCAAAGGAACTTCCAAAGAGTCTCGCTACAAAGTCCAGGTGATTCCATCTGAGGGTCTTCAGACCCAGGTACTGATACCAGTGGGAGAACTCAAGAAGAGGTGGCTGTTTGAACTCCAGGTTTCACATTTGGGCCAGAGCAGCGATCTGTAGCAAGAGAAGAACTGAAGGAAAATTCTTGGGAATTTCGCACTTTACACAGCCAGTTTCAAGTTATTCTCTTCTGTTTTCCCTCATCAGATTCTGAGATACAAATAGCCAAGTTCTGCTCCAGAAGGAAAAATTGGGAGTTGGAAGAAAAATGTAAGTCTCAAAGATGTAAGAAGGCAAATTTCCACAGCTGCCTTTAGATTCCCGAACCGCTCATTCACTTTCCCGCATCAACAAGCATGTGATGAAGAGTGGAATTTGAAGGACCTTGCTTTACTCCCGCTCCTCTCTCTTTAGTCCCCCCCCTCAAAGTCCTTGCCCATTCCTCCTTGTTGCAGTTGTTGATAGTGCCATCGAGTCAGTCCTGCCTCATGGTAAGCAGAAGCCCCACAGAACAAAAGGCTGCCCTCTCGGTAGGATCCTTCCTCTGCCTGATGCCACCTTTGCTGCCACGATGTCAATCCATCTCTGTTGAAGGCTTTTTCCATTTTTGCTGTGACCTTAGTGCTTTCAGAACAGACTTCTTATCCTTGGAATTTGGCAAGAAAGAAGGCAAGATCCTTTTTCAGATGAGTTAAGTATCATATCCTGCAAAGACATCTCTAAAGGAGCCTTGGTAGCACAGGGGTAAGTGCTCAGTCGTAAACTAAAAGGTTGGTGGGTCAACCCGCCTAATTCTCTGTGGGAGAGAGCTGTGACTGTGTGCTGCATGAAAGACAACAGTGTTGAAAGCTCAATGTGGCAGTTCGACCCTGTCCTCTAAGGTTCCTATGCCTCGGTATTGATTCCATAGCAATTGATTTGCATTTTTCGAAGAGGGATGTCTGTACTGCAAACCGAATTGTGGCATCTGCTGCTTCTTTAGTGAAAGTTAAGCAAGACTCTGAACTTCTTTAGGGAAGAGAGAGTTTATACGTGGCACTCATTGGAATGGAGCTACTTAATAAAACTTTTTCACCAAGAAGGTTGTTTTTTTGGTGTGTGTGTGTGTGTGTGTGTGTGTGTGCTCTCTCATGAACCATCCCATGTATTTTCCTCAGGGAACAGCTAACCCTCAACTCCCCTATTGCTGTCCCTGCACGCCTGTGATCACACCCAGAACCTCTCTCTGGGGTCTTGGCTTATGCTACAAGTAGAGGAGATGATGTGGAAGGACAAAAGTATTACTCAGACATATTTCATGAAAGCTTCTAGCACTTGGCAATACTCAGTCTGAACTTTATGTTTGATTTTGCCACATTTTTAATCACTTTACCATCACTTGCAGGAAAGAAGGCGTCTTGAAAAGTGCCCTATTTAGAGAAAGCTGCCGAGCCAAGGCTAAATGCAAGTTCTCTTTATTTCACATGTCAAAGTAACCAGGGTAGCAGTGACAGATTTTGTAAAAAATAGGTTTGAGCAAGGCTCTTCATTAGGAGAGAAGGGCTTTTACTGTAATCATATATATTATATTTTAACATTTCTTAGTTAGGCAGTATTTCCCTATTTAGGCAGCAATCAATACATGTGAGTTGATTGCATCTGAAACGCTACTTTTACTTTCCTATCATGCTTGCCAAAGTTCTTGTAAATGTCTACATCTTCTTTAAGAGATTTTTACTCAAGAAATCTTTGGACTATCTACAACATTCTTTATATTTCTTTACATTTGCCTACTTCATTATAACTAGGATCTCACTTGCAAAAAATCAAATCAAATGTCCTTTAAAAATATTTTATAGGCATGCTTTGTTTTTTAAATACTTTTTGTGTCTGGTTTGATGAAGTTTTACACAGACAGTTAGGTTCCCATTGAACATTTCTAACCCAAGTTGTTCAGTAACATTAGTTATGTTCTTCACAATGTGGGAACATTCAATTCTTTTCCTTGTGATTGATTCACTTCTTTAATCTACTTACTCTGCAGCCCTTTTTGCTTTAAATTTATTGTTGACATTAGGTCTCAGATAAAGGCTTTTCATAAAGGAACGTAGTTCTTAGGAGTGATGTTTATTCACTATGTTTCTTGATGAGAAATAATTTTTGATGAAGAAGTAACTTTTCACTTCTCTGAATAAAGCTCAGTATACAGAAGGGTAGAGTGTTTTATTTTAAAGTTATTATATCTACATCCTACATTCCACTCATTTTTCCATCAAAAAAATAGAAAATCAATAGACCAACAAAAGAGTTGCAAAAAATTCCTTCAATTAGATCTATTAGTTGTTTACATTCTTCTAATTAAGAGTAATGCTACACACATTATAATTTTTATTTCCAAATAATTCAGCATTTGTCTCCTGAAACAAGGTCATCCATCTAAAGTCCAGCATAACATTACTGAAAAATTAATATCAATATGAAATCTTGTCATTTTGGATTCTAAGGAGTATTCCTATTATATCATCTCTAAGACAGATGAAACATAATTATTAGAAAATAAAAAGAAAGAAAGAAAAGTGCAATTGCTAGCTTTTTCTTATAGTTTATGGCACTTTGATATTATTTTAAAACACCATAACTCAAATACAGTGCATCAATTCTTTGATGCTCCTTATTCAGTGCCCAACATTCAAATGCATATAAGGTGATTGAAAATACCCTGGCTTGGTTCACGAGCATCTTAGTTCTCAAAATGACACCCTGGACTTCAACACTTTAAAGAGGTCTTGTGCAGCACATTTACCCAAAGTTAAACATAGTCTTGTTTCTTGACTGATGTTCCCATAAGCATACATTGCGACATCAAGTAAAATTAAATCCTTGTCAACTTCATTCTTTTCTCCATTAATCTTGATCTCATCTATTGTTCCACTGATGAGGATTTGGGCTTTCTTTACATGGAGTTGCAATCAATAAGACTGCTGTCTCTGACTTTTAGCAACATGTGCTTACAAGTCTTCCTTGCTTTCAGGGAGTAAGCTTGTGTCATCTTTCTATGTGAGGTTGCTAATAAGTCTTCCTTTGATCCTAAGATCTCATTATTCTTCACATATCCAGCTTCTCAGATTACTTGCTCAGACTACAGATTGAATAAGTATGATTAAAAAGATGCCACTCTCGTGCATAACTTCCCTGATTTCAGACCACGCAGCATTCTCTTGATCCATCGGAATGGTTGACTCCAGGGCTGCCAAGAGTTTCTGCATTAGGTCAACCAAGTTGTTCCAGAATCCTCATCCTTGGCAATGTTATCTGTAGTTTCCTATGATCGACGCAGTTGGATGTCTTTGTAGAGTCAATAAAACATAGGTACTCATCTTTCTGGAGCGCTGCAGTTTTTAAAATTCTCTTTCTTCCTTCTTGTTATAGGATTAGAGAAACAACTTGTGATACCATGGAGGCATGCCAGCTTTCACCACATTGAATTAAGATGAACTATCCTCAACATTTTATTGTCTTTTTCTAGTATATGGATAGCATTAAGAAAAAGCTGTCTGATTCCCTACCCCAAACTAGACCAAACTCACTGCCATTGAGTGATCACTGCTACAGTGATCTTAGGATATTTTTTTTGGCATCACTGCCTTCTGGTGGGAGTGGGAGGCCCAGCCTTGCTCTGAAGAGCTGCAGCTGGATTTGAACTGCCAAGCCAGTGGGCTGCAGTCCTGCACTCAACCACTATGCCACCGGGGCTCAGCCCTTGATGTTAGGATTTTAAGGGAGCAGATAGCCTCAAATTTCTGCTGTGGTGAGTAGTCCCACTCTGCAGCCACAACTCCATCAGGGCTCCATTGACCACATGTGACAAAACAGAACTTCTTAGTAGAGTTTTCTAACGGGTAATCTACTTTAATCTCTGCACAGTGGTTAAAGTACTCAACTATTAGCTGAACAGCTGCTAATCTATATCCTCCAGCTTCTCAGGGAGAGAAAGATGAAGCTGTCTGCTTCCATAAAGATTTCCAGGTGTAGGAACCATATGAAACAGTTACACCCTGTCCTTTGAGATCACTGTCAGTCGGAATTGAATTTATGTCAAGGGATAATCCCCATGGGAACAGATTACCAGGACTTTTCTCCAGCGAAGTAATGATGTAGTTGAAGCATCTGGTTAGCAGGTACCCAACACCTTACCTGCAAATCAACAGCACTTTCATACAGTAGATTGCAATAGAAAGAACAATAAAATGCACTATTTCTGAGGAGTTGATAGGGAATTCCAGAGACAACAAATGACATATAAAAGAAGACTGGAGGAATTTGTAACATTGCTAGAGACTGAACCTGCTGTTGTAGAGTGTATTCTACTTCTGACTCAGGGAAACCTACAGCAAGTATTAAATTGCAATCCTACTCATAGCTTGTTTAGCATAAAACTTTACACTGAGTCTATTTACCTCAGTTCCTAATACCTACAATATTAAGTAAGTTTGAACAAAAAATTACTGAGACAAGACACTCTAACTAACAAGAAAACAAACTGTATAATGATCATGCCCCTTTGCACTAAAACATTTTCATATTCCAGTTAAGATAGGACTATATTTTGAGGAGAGAAGAAAATGTTCTAAAATTGATTGGGGTGATGATTGTACAAGTCTTCTTGATGTGATTGAACTGTTGAATTGTATGATATGTGAACTGTATGTTAATAAACTGCTAAAATTTTTGAAAGATAGGACTACATTTAGGGGGTTGGGGGATTTAAAGGGAAATGATGTCAAGAAGTCCAGGGAGAAAAGACTGTGATAGAATTTGTACCATTCTGCTTGATGTGATTGAGCTATGGGATGATCTGATATATGTATTATCAGCCAATTAATAATACATTTTAAAGCTCTTTGTTAGGTTTATATTTTGAAATTTTATAGCATGCAATTGTATGGACACTTACAAAAATAAGTATAGTTTCTTAGCATCAAGAGAATTTTAACTGTATATTCAGTAAAATTGAAAGGACTATTCCTCAATAGACAGAAAGGCAACCACATTTCTTAGGTAAAGAAAAGCTAAAATGAACTCTGTCTATTGAAGGGACCTGCTGGCTTTATGGTCATGTCTGCTATGCAGAGATTCCCATGACTACTGAAAAAAAACAACAATAAATCAGGTGATGCTGTTAGAAACATTTCCCCTTAGTGTGTCCCAGAATCGTTCAGCAGTCTGTGTTCCTGAAGCTAGTGGTTGAAAAACATTCAACTTCATGCCTACATTTCCTGAAAAGAAGATCAGCCCAGAAGTGTGTGAATAACACATAAAGGTTGCTCTCCAAAAAACAAATATCAAAAACAAGTCAGAAGAAACACTGGCATAAAATGAGAGAAGCCTCATCATGTTAAGTTGTGAAGTCACTCCTATTCCTAGTTAACAAAGCCTGGACTTCTTGGACCTGTTTTGGTGCCAGCAGTGGGCTAGGTACTGCAGAGAACATGGGAATAGACAAAGTGTCCACCCAGGGGACTCATAATCAAATCAAACAAACCAGACACTAACACTGTCCAGCAGTCTGGAGTGGGGAGAGTTGGGTTTATGTGGGGCATGTAAGGTCACTGTGTCCAAGAGGATACTCAACATGACGCAGGGAGTCTGCTTTGCAAATAGCAGCGTCTAGTGGATTTTCACTTTTCAGGTGAGTGGGCCCAGAATGTATTCTAAAAAGCAACATGACCAAGTAAAAGGACCAGATTTATTAGGACTGGAAGAAAAGATTCATTACAAACAGAAGCTAAGTTAGGTAAGGCATTATGTCATAGAAAGCAACTCATGTCAGCTTTTTAGTAAGGTGTTCATTCTGACCTCCAATCCCAATAACAGCAAAGTAACAGGAGCAATATCGACAGGGAACTAGGCGACTGAGCACAGGCACTGTGGCACTGGGTGCCATAGATTTCTGAGACTGTCAGTTGTCTTGCTCTTGAAAACATTTGAGCCTATATAATAGTCTTCCCATAGGGAAGTGGGCATCGTTGTTCCACAGGTTTCTGAGTTTAGAAAGAACATGCATGTGAAAACTCAACCCAAGCATGTGTGATTCATTAGGTTCCCTACTAGTTCCTGTGCAGACATCTATTATAGAAACTGGCACACAACGTTCTGCTCTTGCCATGAGGTGTCATCAAGTGGGTTCCGGCTAATAGCAATGCGCTAAGTTCTGTACCATCCTTATAATTATTATGTTTGAGCCCATTTTTGCAGCCACGGTTTCATTCATATCCTGGAAGGTCTTCCTCTTTCGGGTTATCCTTCTACTTTACCAAGCATAACATCCTTTCTCAAGGACTGGTCTCTCCTGATAACATGCCCAAAGTATCTGAGACAAAGTCTCCCCATTCTCATTTCCCAGGAAGATTCTCACTATACTTCTTTCAATGTAGACTCGTATGTTCTTTTGGCAGTTCACGATCGCTTTGCTAGCACTGTTAGTCGAATAACCATGTTCGAGACATTGCCAACTTATCTCTCTATATCCATCCCCGCACCTGGTGTTTGGCACCTAATAGGCTCCAATAAATATTTGTGAATGAATCTATGCAATAAAAATTGTAAGCCAATTCAAGCTCTGCATGTTCTTTGAAATTCTAAGAAGAACCCAAGGGAATAATTTTCAGAAATCATCTTGCAGTTTTCAAAATTCTAACATATAAAGATAATACATCAGGGACCCAAGTTTTAGTTTAAAATAGAGAGGGTAATTCCTGAAGCTTATAGTTGGTTAAAGACATCTCTCCCATCCTTTCTATGCATCTATTACATGGATTACCACAAATTATGCAACCACATTGTTTTAAATAGATTCCACTAACAATGTAACTTAAACTATGAAGAGGAGTTGAACTGTTTAACTGTTTGATCATTGTGATTGTGGTCCCCCCCCCCCAAATAATCTTCAGAAAAGTTCCATGAAGACTTTGTAGGGTTTCAGTAAAGGAAACGACTTTAAAAAGTGTGTGACTCTATCATGGGAGCAATAAATTCATATTCAGACAGTCTTGGAGGCTGTCAGATGGTGACAGACAGAAGACCAAAGAAGCATGCCCCAAATGTCATGTAAACATGTTAGTCCTAATAGCTAAGCCAAATCCAACATCACCAAAGTTATTAAAGTACACATCACACACATGTGTGTTATCCTCTCTCCCTGGGAAACGAGGCTTGGGAAAGTCTAATTGTCTGACAAAAAAACCCATAAAAATTTGAAAGGAAATATTTCTTATGTTCTCTGACAGACTAAGAATGTAGATGTTTCTAATTGAATCTTAAACCAATTTCTCATGTCTAATATTATGGGAAAATTCTGCTTTATGAGGGATGGCAAATCCTTTCTGGAGATTTTTTCTTTAATAAGCAAGCTGATGAAGCCTTCCCAAGTGTAAGATAGTCACTGCTGCATGTACCTGTTGCTGGAATTTTAAATATTCCCCTGGTATCCTTTCAGTAGTAAAGAGTAGTGTTCTCTTTCAGTAAAGAGAATGGTGCATTTTATGGAGATGCTATTTTTCTAAGACATTAAATGTCTTTACAGAGACATGTAACTAGAGCTTAATTTTTATAACTGAATTCATTTAATCTCCACAGTTTAATCAGAACATGATAGCTTTCTAAAATCAGAAAGCTATCATGTTTCTCCGACAGAGTAGCAGCCTGTCGACTGAATGGTCAACTTTTCAGTGAGCAGCCAATCATTGAACCCCTGGGATTCCAGGGCTCCATCTCTGAAGTAAGAGTGGCCTAGAAAACGAAAAGGAAGTCCAATCGTTGTTGTTAAGTTATAGGATGTTCATGGATGTGGCCTTTGGGAAACTCATTTGTCAGGTCTTTCTCCTTAGGAACCTCTGGTTGGTTCAAACTGTCAAACTCTCAGTTATTAGTTAATCATTTAAACATTTGTGCCACCCAGGAACTCCTGAAGTGACTTATTCCTCTGTGCCACTGTACTTTTCTTCTGGATTTTATAATTCATTACAAATTCCCACACAGATCTCACATGCAATGCTCACCACTATGGGGTTTATTAGGAAAGTTAAGAGGCTACATTTAAGGTAGGAAATTCTCAGGCAACACTGGCTCAGTCAGGGCAATTTCTTTTCTGCCATATCCACAGGCAGGTCTTGATGGTTCTCAGACTCTGCTCAGCAATGTGACACCCAGTTTTCAAAGAGAAATTCTGTGCCATTCAAATCATTTTTATCCTGTAAGACATATCTCACTGTTTGCTAAAAGCTTTTAAAATATTCACTCTATGTTTAGTTTCCAAACGTTTTCTTTTGCTATGTCTTGTGTTCGATTGATTGTGGTGTGCTCTGTTAAAGTTTTCTCAGCTTCTTGAATCGTCACATTTTTGTTTTTATTCAGATTGGGAAACATTTCAGTCTCTTTCCTTCAATTCTCTTTCAGCCCCACTGTCTTTTTCTCTTCCTCTTGAAACTCAATGGCACGAACGTTGGACACTATCCACAGACGCCTACGGCTCTGTTCTTGACCCCTTTGTCTTTGTTTTTCATGTTGAGCAAGCACTCACAATCTGTTCTCAAGTTTGCTGAAGTCGCCTGCTGCACCTTTTTAGAGTATGTTCTGAGATTCTGGCTTTTATTTGGACTTTCGTTAGCTGACTTTGCTTACTTGCTTATTCATGTTTACACTGCTTTGGTAGGGGACAGAGTGACAATATTTCATGACTGGCCAGGTGGAGGTAAATGTTAAGAGTCTACAACTGACTTCTGTTCACTCTGGGAGTCAGAGATTCTTATGACTCCTAGGCTTCGTGGGAGTTCTAGCTCCCCACCCGGTCTCTTCTGACACTGAGGTGGAAGAGGATTCTTACTACTGGAAGGGGGCGGGAGTCCTAATTCTTAAGTAGGTTGTATTTGATGCTGTGATAGCAGGGAGAGATATCTTGGTACTGCCAGATAGGAGTAGAAGTCATAAACCCCTACCTGGTCCCTACTCACATCTCAGGGGAAAGAATGAACACCTTAACAGGTTGGATGAGATCCCTGGCTCCATATTTAACTTTCTCAGCTATAATGCGGGTGGAAGTTTATAATGCCTCATGCCGATGAAGTTTACACTCATCTTTGAGTCACTGATGACAATGGTAGCAGAGGATATTTTTTTTGTGATGTTTTTCTGTAATAGATTATTGCACTAAAATTTTCTATATTGGTAGGCTACTCCTTATCTGAGCCTTTGGCTAGAGAGCAGACTTTAAGAGGATTTAAAAAATCTGAATCCATGGATATTTCTCGATCATTGGCTTCGCTAACTCTGAATCTAGAACTTGTGATGTTAAAAGAGAGCAGCATTTCACTGCTGTGTCGTTCCCTATGTTGGTGACCCTGCAGGTCATGTCCATGTCAGTTTCTGGTAATTTGGGTGATTCTTCTCAGTCGAGGTAGATTTCATGTTTAGAGTTTCCAGAGTTACTGTCTGTGCTGCTCAGATTTTATCCAACTTTTGACCTCATCCTGGCAAGCAAGGTAGGCTTGATTCTAAACATACCATGAAATAAGCTGTACATTTGGCTCAAAGATTATTCTATTTGGCCCAAAATGGCATCGAAATCATTAACTAAATACATGTTGACTTGGAAGGAAGGAGAGAAAGAACTCAAGTGAAAAATGATTTATTTTGCCAAAATCTGAGTTCTCTTTCAGTGGCGGCTATAACCTCACTAACACCCAAGGCAGGCAAGAGGCACGAGCCTTTTATGCTCTTAGGTGTTAGTGATGACATGAGTTGTAGTGGGAAACGATACAACACTTTCCAAAGTCCTGGCAGGTTTAAAGAAGAAGAAATGGATTTTCAATACTAAGTCTTAAAAGTATTCATCTGTAAGTCGTCCTGCTATAACTTATTCCTTTTATTTAAATTAAACCTAGCTACACTTGCAGTTTTACAGCGTGCTTTCTCTCACCACCGCCAGCCTTCCTGCTTGGATCTTTCTCTGTATGCTATCTCCTCTTATTAGTTATGAAGGGAGAAATGGCAAGTACTCTTCACAAAGACTCTGTACAAGAAGAGAATAGCAAGCTGAATTCCCTGTCAGCGCCCAGCATCTTAATCTCTATTGCATCATTTTGTCAAGATTGATTTGTGGCATGGTTCAATAAACTAATGTTTACTGTTCTTGATTTACGATAAAAAAAACAATTCCACTTATTGTTATAGAATGTTAATTTCCAAGTCATTAGTATGTCCTTCCTTTTTACTCTTTTCATTTAATGATATGCTCATATATAACATCAATATCACATACCTATGTCTACATGTATTTGTTACACACACATATATCTATATTTAGGTTTGATTAGATCCATTCTGACTCATAGCCACCCTACAGAACAGAATGAAGCTTGACCCAGTCCAGTGCCATCTTCACAATTGTTCTTATGTGTCAACCCATTGTGGCAGCCCCTGTTTCAACCCGTCTTTGAGGGCGTTCCTTCTTTTCTCTGTCCCCTTACTTAACCACGCATTGTGACCCTCTCTGGGGCTGATCTCTCCTGATGACATGCCCAAAGTATGTGAGACAAAGAGTCACTATCCTGGTTTCCCAGGAGCATTCTGGCTCTACTGTGGTCAAGACAGAACTGTTTGTTTTGGAGTCCATGCTGCGTGCCCTATTCTTAACCAGCACAGCAATTCAAAACCATCCATCCTCTCATTTCCAATGGTCTTACTCACTATCCCACTCTCATCTGTTGATAAGGTGTTTGAAAACACCCTGACTTAGATCAGGTGCACCTTGGTCCTGACCTAGGTGATATGCCCGCTTTTCAACACTTACATGAGTTCTTGCGTAGCAGATGTGTCCAGTGCGATGCGACATTTGATCTCTTGACTGCTGCCATGTGTATTGATTGTGGATCCCAGCAAAATGAAATCCTTAACAACTTCAATCTTTTTTCCAATTATCCTGATATTGTCTATTGGCCCATTGTGAAAATTGTTTTCTTTACAGCTACTTGTGATTCATGCCCAAGGTTGCAATCTTTCATTTGTCTCAGAAAGTATTTCAGCAAGCAAGGTCGCATCATCAGCACATTTCAGGTTATTAATAAACCTTTCTCCAATCCTGAAGACACAGTCTTTTCCCTATAATCCAGATTCTCTGATTATTTGCTCAGTATGCAAATTGAACAAGTATGGTGAGAGGGCATGTCCCTGCTGCACACCTTCCTGAGATTTTAAACCATGAAGCATATCCTTGGTATGTTCACACAACTGCCTCTTCATCCATGTACATGGTATGCTTCATAGATATAATTGATTACTATCTAAGGCTCAAGTATTACCCAGGATAAGGTTGGTGTGGTATAAATATTAAGACTCATACGCTGTGCCTTAATATTGATTGTTAAATATTTTTCATATTTACTAAGAACTTTAGTAAATATATTAAGTATGTAAAAATGATAAATGGATATTGAAAAATGCTTCTTGCACAAAGAAGATAGACTATTATCCTAACATATATGATAATCTTTAACCAAGTTACAAGTATAGGTATACGTAGCAATTTTTAGGAAGATTGTCTAGAAGGATCGCTGGTGGTTTAAGGGGTTATGCTGCCAGGTTAGCAGTTCCAACAAAGATCACTGGTGGTTTAAGGGGTTATGCTGCTAGGTTAGCAGTTCCAAACTACTATACATTCTGCTGGAGAAATGTTAGGCTTTCTGTTCTCATAAAGAATCACAGTCTCAGAGACACACCAGTGTCAGTCTGCTCTGTGCTCTAGAGTGTCTGTGAACTGGCATGGAGTTGATGACAATGAATTTGGATTGACAGTGCGGTGCATATGGTTCAGCATTTGACTGTGAAGTGAAAGGTTGCTGCTTTGAAGTTGCACAGAGATACTTCAGAAGACTTCCCTGGCTATCTCCTTCAGAAAGGTCACAGCCTTCAACCACTCTGGGGGGCTTTACTCTGAACAGAGGAGGTTGTCCTCAGTATGAATCCACTCATCAGCAACTAGCAAAAGCACGACAACTTATTGAGTCAAGTTACAACTAGACTGTGAGTCATTTTAGGAGCCCCGGTGGTCTAATGGGTTATGCATTGGGCTGCCACCCAACAAGGTCAGCAGTTCAAAACCAAGGCAATTTCAAAGATGAAAGATAAGCCTCTTGCCTCTTGTAGAGAATTACAGTCTCAAAAGCTCACAGGGTTTCAATGAGTTGCAATCAACTTGATGGCACTGAATTTTGGGATGATTTTAAATATATGTGTGTGTGTGTGTGTGTGTATATATATATATATACCACAAAGTAAACATTTTTAAAATGCCAATGTATCATTGTTTTTAGTGGATGTAATACATTGATGATACTTTATTTGGACACATTTTCAATTGTGAGCAATTAGGGTTTTTTTTTTGAAAGATAGAAGCTGTTAGAAATAATTCTATAATGAGACACTTTTGGGTGTATCTCTGTTACTTCCTTGGACAAGAGCCTCGAAAATGGAATAATTGGATCAAAGGGAAACTATTATGAAACATTTGGCACATATTAAGAAATTATACTCAAGATAGTTTCTATTTATTTATGGCCTGGTAGCGTACTGGGTTCCATGTTTTGCTGCCAACTACAAGGTCAACAGTTCAAATCCACCAGCTTTTCCGGACAGGACAAAAGTGTGGCTTTCAACTCCTGTAAGCCACAAGTTATCGTCCTGAAAATTCACCGGAGCAGTTCTATTCCACTGTATGCATCACTATGACTTGATGGCAGTCATTCTGCTTTTGTCTTTTCTCACAATATAATTTTACATTAGTATCATTTGAAAGCATTACTCCCTCTCTATCTTCTTTGTTAAACTCGTCAGCAGAAAAGAACAGCCCATAACATTAAAGTAAACATTTCTGTTTTAACCAGAAGTGGTATCTTTCCCTATCTTATACAATTCTTAATAATGAAACTCTATGGCTCATATTCGGTTTTGGGAGATGTATTCTAATCCATTAGTACCACATATCTATCACGCATATTATGTTCCCCAGCTTCCAGACTTCTTTCAAATGAAGAATATTAGACATTTATATTTGAGCCCTGATGATGTAGTAGATTATAAGTTGGGCTGCTAATGGTTGCTAACCCCGAGATCAACATTTCAGATCAACATTTCTCCAGGAGTCACTCCTTGGGGGAAAAGAAAGGCTTTCTGTTCCTATAAAGATTTATAGCCTAGGAAACCCAAAGAGGGAGTTATACTGTGTCCTCTAGCACTGACATGCTGTCAACCAGCACTGGCAGTTTGTGTGTGTGTGTGTGTATACACATATATATATATATACATATATACATATATGTATATATATATATCTTTAACCTACCAGCTTTATTCTTTGGGGAATTAAGGAAGATATAATTGAAAATGGATAGTAAAGTAGCAATTTTATGCCATTTCAATTATTTTTATTTAATAAGAGCTTCATGCTCTTGGTACTAAATTAAATATTTCCCATGAATTGCCTGTCATACTTATAAAATCTTATGAAGTAGAAAATATCCCCGTGGCAAAAAGTTCACAAGGCTCTACTCTAAGTGATAACTAATTACTTAAATCCAATTCTGATTCCTCAAAGTTGTTTCATGCTAATAATAATATGAATCCTTTCTCTCTTGGTGATGGAATAATGAGATTATTAACCATGATATATATGATAGCAACTCTGGTCTTTCATCAGAAAGCTAAAAAATCAGAAGGAAGTGGATTGCCTGCTTTTTCCCCCTTCTTCATTTCTCTTTCATGCTGCCAGATTCCTGTATAAGCCTGTCACGCAGGGCACACTGGTTTGTGTGAGAGCTGATACCCTTCTTTTCTCATGGGCACCCATCCATGCCTGTTCTGTTTCTCTTCATTGAGGGTCAATGTGCAATTCACCAGGCCTCATTCATCACTCACCCTGGGGCCTGTTCATTCTCAATCAAAGAGTCACAGCACAGGCCTTGGTCGTTATGTGGTCACTGGTCTCTGACCTCTGGGACCAGAGGATATGAGAGTTCATCACAATGGAAAGCATCAACTGTGTGGTCCCTCAACTCACCAGTCCTGCTGCCTGAGCTACAAGCAAGAGTGTCTTGATTCACATTCAGGACGTGACTTGGCTGGTTTGGCTCATTGTTTACAGACCCACAGACCCTGAGGAAGAAGTACTGAACTGCTCACAAGTATCTTCTCAGCAATATTTCATACGGACTAAACTTTATCTGTTTTCCCTCTTCATAATATGATTTCCATTTTGAGCGGGAAATTGCCAAACCTCTAACAACCCTTGCAGGGCAGAAAAAGTATATTTTTCCACCCTCAAGCCTAGGAGAGAATGGATCGACACAAGAAAGACATCACATTAAAATGACTTGGCTGTCACTTTACATTTGCCTGTGACATCTGGGAACATTGTTCTTGGACATGGATTCTTGTATTTCTAACTAAAATGTTCAGTGACATTTACCTTTCTTGAATAATTTTTCTTATTCTACTTCTGCATTACATAGCTCACTCATTTTAAACTGGTGTGTGTGGGGAGGAGGGGAGAAGGGGATGAAAAATATGAATCAGCAGCGAGAATGTTCAGCTAAGTGAATTGAGCTCTTCAGACTCTTTTCTGCATCAGTCCACCAAATGCTCTCTCACCCTTGAGATGAGCAGATCTTTGACGAAGCCGAATTGATTCAGAAAACTGTCGGGCTACACCTTTGAATCACCATGGCAATTCACGCATGTCAGCTATGCCGCTTTGAGGTTTTTAGTGGTAACTCCGGAGACAGCAAAAGAAAAAGAAAACACACACATCACATTTCATTCTTTCTTGTTTATTCACTAGAAATGAGACACTTAAGAATTCCGATAACATATATACATGGTGCTTTGAGCTTATGCTGACAAGTTATGCAGCGTGAAAGCAAAATACACAGCATCTGTGTGAAGAATGTATTCTGGTCCAAGGGCATCGTGGAGCCAGACAGAGCTAGACAGGCTGGCCAGATGGGTCTGTATCCTGCAGGAGACCCTTGATAACACTCTCTGCTCAGAGTTCTTTCACTGCTTCTTGGCAGCTGTTGGGCTCAATAGTCTTTTAAATGGCAGTAATTCTCTAAAGATTTGGCAGAGAGATTCATGATATTGTGAACACAAGAGTATTTAAAAAGTCCTTCCAATACACAGCAATAGAGTCTGGTTTAGGTTTTCAGTCTTGTGCCTAAGGGATAAAGGGAGCCTTTAATAAAATGCAATCACAAGTACAAATAAGCCATAGTTGTCAGTTTACAGATCCTCTGAGCATGTATTAAATAAAGCACTTCATGGGCATTTCAGTGAGATGGTCTGATCTCCATATGCCTTCCTCCATCCATGCTCCCATTAGAGTCCAGATAAGCTATGTTCTTCACAAATTAGGCTGGAGAGTTAAATTCTTCACAATCTCAACTGGCTCTTAGTCTAAGATCTCCTAATTGCTATCATAACTGGGGCTGGAAGAGAGACAGAATCTAATTAGCAAGGTTTCCACACATATCCTGAATTTTGAGAGAAAATAATCCTGAATAGACTAGCAAAGAGGAAAATACTCTTTTTAATGCAGCAGGGTAGCAGTGCAAAAAGGAACACTCATGGAGGAATCTGCTGGCTTGGTAGGTCTCGAGTTAAATAATCTGGTGTCAATTTGAGGATTAAGTGTGTAGGGGTGGAGTCTAGGCTGTTAATCAGGATATGACCAGTGAGGCCTCTGTGTGGAGATGGTCTTCTCCTGAGGACTCTGGGAGCCCTTGTATTTCCTCCTTGAAGGCAAGAGACACACACTTTCTCTGCTCTCTCCTGTGGAGAATCTCTACAGATAAGGCACAATTCCTGGGAGACCTTTCTGAGGAGAAGTCACATAAAGGTACCCTGAGGTAGTCAGAGTTTCGTTGCTACAGAAACCACGTGGAGACTCCTGCCAGTGCTGAGGTACTTACAATGCCACTGGATCCACAGGATTTCCAACCCACTGGCCTGTGATTCTCTTGCATTCACCATTATTTCATGTGTTTCATGACTCTGAAGAGGACTTTATAGATTGGTGTTGGACATATGCACTAAGATCAGACTTACGGACTTGATCTGGACTGGGCTGGGATGTTTTCTAATATTCAATTGCTCTTGCATATAAACCTCTTTCTTACAGACATGTGAGTGTCCATGGATCTGTCACTCTGGTCTACTCACATTAACACCCCTGGGAAATGTGAAAACAAAGATCCCTTAGACCGTTCCTTCACACAAGAACTTCAGAATGTCTGCTAATATCTCTTTATCCTTAAATTATCATAAATTTGAATAATAAAAATTAAAACTTGAACATTTTGAGGAGAAAAAATGCCCCCCATCGACATGTGCTTTCGAGAGATTGCTTTATTAAGTTTTAAATTAGACCGACAGCATGAGTCCCCAACTGATGCCAGATAACCAGGATCCGGGATACCTGCCACTGTTTCAGCCAAAGACAGAGCCTACGTTGATTCATAAATTCTAAGTTCATGTTTGCAAGGGACTGACAGAAACAATGGGGTTTGCTCACACCAAAATGCTTCAAAAATTCAGTGACAAAAACACAAGTTACATACCATAACGTTTTTATAAAAATGGCCAGTGGACTCACAAAAAAATGGGACAAAGATAGTAAGATTCTTAGGAGAAGAGTCCACATTTTCCCACAAAGCTACTGATATTGACTTTCATTACTCCAGGGCCTGTCAGACCCGCACCCACTATGGCTTCCAGCTCAGTTGCTTATATAAGTGATTTTGCTTGTCCACCTTCTGAATTATAATATACTAAGTTTAAACAGAATTTTTTAAAAAATCATTTTGTTGAGGGCTTGTACAATGCTTGTCATGAACCGTATATCCATCCATTGTGTTGAGCACATTTGTACAATTGTTGCTATGATCATTCTCAAAACATTTTATTTCTACTTTAGCACTTGGGATCAGCTTCTCATTTTCCCCCTTCCTCCAAATTTCCCTCCCTCACAAATGCTAGATAATTTAGACATTATTGTTATTTTGTCCTGTCTTACACAGTCCAACATCTCCCGTCACCCACTTTTCCATGCTCCATCCCGCAGGGGGGGTTATATGTAGATCAGTTCCCCCTTTCTACCCTACCTTTCCTCCACCTTCCTAGTATCTCCACTCTCATCACTGGACCTGCGAGGTTCATCAGTCCTGGATTCCCCGTGCTTCCAATTCCTATCTGTACCAGTGTACATCCCCTTGCCTAGACAGATTGTGGCAGCCACGTAATCGTGTGCCAGTTTCATGATCGGGATTGTAGGGGTAGAGTCTAGCCTGGCAATTGGGAGATAGCCAATGAGACCTCTGTGTGGGCATGACTTTCTCTGAGAATTCTCGGAAGTTTCCCGATATTTCCTCATGGAGATGAGAGACCATCACCCCAGTTGTTGGGAGACGCTTGACTGACAAGGTAAGATGGCAGTGTCCGAGGAATTGGAGGAGCCAGAGGAGAAGTCACACAACCTTACCCTGATGGAACCAGATCTCTGGGGCTGGAGAAGTCACAGAGAGATCCCTACCAATGGGTCTGAGATGCTTCTCTTGCCAATGGGTACTGCTGACGGACCACACTCCTGGAAATGAGGAGCCATGGGAGAGCCCTGCCAGCACCAGGATGCTTTTATTGCACATGCTTTGTGAGTCAGAAGGAGACTTTATAGACTGCTATTGGACATATGGGCTATTATTGGATTATGACCTTGGACTGGATGGCATTGTGATGCTTTCTCAATGTTCCATTCCCCTTGTACATAAATCGTTCCCTTACAGATGCATATTTATGAATTTGCTTATCTAGTCTACCCAGACTAACACAGAAATTTTTAAGGTAGAATTGGGATCATGATAGTTGGGGGTGAAGGTGAGGGAAAGCATTTAAGAACTAGAAAAATGTTGTATGTTTCATCATTACTACACTGCACCCTGTCAGGCTCATCTCCTACCTGCAACGCTTCTGAAAGGGGATGTTCAGTTACCTAGAGATGGGCTTTGGGTTCTGTCTCACTCTGCACTCCCATCATTCACAATGGTAAGGTTTTTTTGTTGTTACTTGATGCCTAATACCTGATCCTATAGACACCTCATAATCACACAGGCTGGGGTTCTTTTTCCATGTGGGCTTGGTTGCTTCTCAGCTGGTTGGCCACTTGTTTATCTTCAAGCCTTTAAGACCCCAGACTTTATAACTTTTGATGGCCATACACCGTCAGCTTTCATTATATTTGCTTATGTACCCACTTTGTCTTCAATGATCATGTCGGAAAGGTGAGAATCATGGAATGCCAGTTTAATAGAATAAAGTGTTCTTGCATTGAGGGAGTACTTAAGTGGGGGCCCAAGGTCCATCAGCTAAATCCTCTTTCAAATACATTTTGCCTAAAAACAAAACAAAAAATTGACATTGCAAAGATGCCCTGGTGATATAGTGGTTCAGAGGTGGGCTGTGGTCCTATGCTTGACAATTTTAATCCACTAGCAGCTCACTGTAGAAAGATTGGTCTTTTTAATTATGCAAGCAGTTACAGCCTCAGAAACCACTGGGGGTTTTTGAGCCAGACTTGACTCAATGACAATGAGGCTTTTGTTTGTTTTTGTTTGTTTAGTCAGTAGACAAAGAACTGAATGAAAGCTGCATTTATATCCAGACACAAAATGGGTTTAGGGTTCTCATTGTATACTGTTGTCTTCCATTAACAAAATGCTGAGAATTTAAGGTCTAATACAAAACAAGTCCAATACTTATTTGTAGAATAATTGGTTAATAAGCTATGACAAATTCCTTTAATTATTATGTAAAAGTAAAAATCAAGGAATTGTATATAAATTCATTATGAATTGGAATCATCTCCAAAGCAATGAAAGGAATGAGGACCTAGGCGATGGCAGTGAGTTTGTTGTTTACTTCTATGTAAGACCATGGGCAAATGTAAATAAAATTCTGAGTGAAAAATAACAGGAGATTTGAAACTATACAATCATAATTATCTTTTTTTTATAATTTTCTGAAAACAGATATTCCTGAGATAACTCCCCATCCTACTGAGCCCAATGTGATTATGTCCGTTCTGCTGGTTATCTGAGGAATCTCTCCTTAGGCTGTCACAGGATGCAGAAATACATACCTCATAAATACCTCAAAACCTGTGCTTTGACATGATGGCAGTGAGGATGGTTTCAGTTTTGTTTCTTCCCTAATAATCTGTGCCCTCGGAGCTGTTTTTCTCCCAGGAAAGTATCCTAGGAAGTGTGTTTCTTAGTGGAGTACACTTTGGGCTGTTAACCATAAGGCCAGCAGTTCTAAATCACACAGAGTTCCATGAGAAAAAGATGAGACTGTAGACAGCATAGAGATTTCCCATAGTCTTGATAAATCCACAAGGGAAGTTCTACTCAGTCCTGCAGGGATATTATGAGTCAGAATCTATTCAATAACAGTAAGTTTGGTTTTGGGGAGTGATGGCCTGCTGAGAATGTGTAGAAAACAATGTCCAATCTTGCAGGTTACCGTGAAACTAAAGTATTTTGATCAAGAAACCAAAAGCATCAGAAAAACATTACCAGATTAGCTGGGGGGATTTTTGAAAGTGAGTATTCTGATAAGCCATATCCTATCAAGAATCATAACCCCGTCCCAATACATATTTGTATTTGGCCTTGAGAAATCTATTGTATATTCATAATTACTTCCTGGTATTCACATATAAAAATCTATATGGGGGGGGAGGGGAGTTTGTCCTAGTGACACTTTTCCTGGTCTGCTCTTTGCTTGATCAGCCACAGTAAAGTTTTCCTTCCTCTCACCTTCCTCGAGTCTCTGTTTGTTTCTCATTAAGCGACCATGGGGTTGGTGATGTTCACACAAAGTAGGTGATTTGAGTGTCCTGTTGCAAGGAAGTCAATTCATGAGACAGGGCAGAAGAGAGAGCGAGCGTGTTTGTTGAGGACCGGCGCTCAGACTCACAGATCACTTGTCAGTTGGTCGCACCTGTGTATTGCTTGTTGCTGGTTGCAATTGGTTTTTCAAATACCAACAGAGTAACCCAAAGGGAACAGGCTTCAGCAGAGCTTTTAAACTAAGAGCAGGCTATGAAGATGGAGCAGGCTATCAACTCCTGAGGAATTAACCACGGAAAGCTTTATGGGCAGAATCAAAACACTGTCAGATGCGGAAAACCTCATGAATGCTAGCAGAGCGTTTCCAGATAGAAGGCCAGAAGATGAGCCCCTCAGGTCACAAAGCACTTAAAATATGAAAAATTCTTTCTCAGAGTAGTCACCCATAATAGAATGGATGAAGAAAAGCCTAAGGGAGTAAAGCCTTTGGGACTGCCTCTTGCTGATGAGGCATGACTTAAAATGAGAAGAAACAGCTGCACACATCTATTAATAATTAGAGCTTGGAAAATACAAAGCAGGGACCTAGGACAATTGGAACTTGTCAAAAAGAAAATGGAATGTATAAAAATCTTAGGCATTATTGAACTGGCATGGACTGCTATTGGCTATTTTGAACCAGAAAATCATATGCTTGACTATGCCAGAAATGACAGCTTCAAAAGGAATGGTAGTATATTCATTGTCTAAAAGAACATTTCAAGATCTACTTGAAGTACAATGCTGCATGTGACAGGATAATATCTATCTGCATCCAGGGAAATCCATTCAATCCAACTCCTATTCAATTTAAGCTATTGGTGAAGAAGTTTCAGAACATCTTCAGTCAAAGTTGATAAAACCTCAAATCAAAATACACTGATAATTATCAGCGACAAGAATGCAAAAGTTGGGAAAAAAGAGGAAAGAATAGTCGTTGGAAAATAGGGCGTTGGCTATAGAAATGAAACTGGAGACCACATGAGGAATGAGGTGTGCTTCACCCAAATAATTCTATTTTCAATTTTGGTGCTCTCTGCTTTCAACCAAGATATATATGATGTTAGGGCTGGTAGCATAGTCGATTGAGCATTGGGCTGCCAACTCCAAGGCCAGCACTGAAACCACCATCTACTCTTCAGAAAAAAGATGAGGCTTTTTGCCTCTCTACTCCCATAAAGAGTCAGTCTTAGACACTGAAAGGGAAAGTTTGACCAGGTAGGTAGAGTCACTAGAAGTTGGAATTCCTATATTTGACACTAAGTTTGAGCTTGACTCTGGAGATTGCATGCTATAATTTTACAAGAAAACTATGTCTTCATTGATGATACAGTTTTTCAACAACACAGTGCCTAGGCATTTGGATATCAGTAGATGTAATACACAGGATGTAATCAACATCTGTGTAGACGAAAGTGAAGTTCAATGTCATCAGGCAGAACACGCCCAAGAGCCACCTGAGGTACAGGTGATCAATTAGCCATATTCAAGTTCAGTTAAAACAGAAGGAAATGATAATAAGTTCATGAGAACAAAAGCTCAGCCTTGTGTATATGCTAACTGAATTTGGAGATAATCTGATGAAAAGCTTTGACACAGCGATCACTGATCACTAATTACTGAAGACAGATAAGTTTGGGGATGACATCAAATATACCATGCAAAGGAAAACAAATGGTCATTTAAAAGATAGGAAGGAAAGAAGAGATAAGAGAGGATTTCAGAAGACTGAAACTTACTCTTGAATGTAGAAGGACTAAAGTGAATTGAAGAAATAATGAGATGAAAGCTCTGGAAAAAAATAGAGTTAGGAGGCCCAAAAAGAACCTACTGAGCAAATTTCAAGTTTAAAGAATTGCAGTGTTAATCCCAGCCTTGATCACAAAGATCAAGCTAGAACTGCCTCCCAAGGGGAATGCATAATGGAAAAGTGGGTGAGGGGCAAGGGAGGACAATGTAAGATATGGAAATAATAATCTATAACTTATCAAGCATTCGTGAGAGAGAGCAGGCAGGGGAAGGAGGGGAAAGAAATGGGGAGCTGAAGAAGTGTGAAGAGAATGCTTTAAAATGATGATGGTGGCATATGTGCAAATGTGCTTCACACACTGAATGAATGTATGGATTGTGAGAGGGAATGTAGAAGCACCCAATAAAAGTATTTAAAATAAAATTCCAGCCTTGAGCTACAATACTGAAAGATTTCTTTGGTAGAATATTGAGCAATACAGGAAACATCAAAAGAAAGTGGAAGGAATCACAGAGTCACTGTACCAAAAGAATGAGTCAATGTTCAAATACTTTAAGAGATATCACATGATCAAGAGTCAATGAAATGGAAGGAAGACATTCAAGTTGCATTAAATGCTTTGAAATAAGGCCAATGTAAGTGTTCCAACAAATGAAGACACCATTCGTGGTTCCCACTTTTCAATTCCATGGCCTTTGGAATATAGATAATGTGTCCAAAAGAAGGTGATCCAACAGAATGTGGAAACTACTAAACAGTAGAATTAATATTACATATAAGTAAAATGTAATCAAAGATCACTAAAATTCATACTTGCATAATTTTTATTGTAGCAGTATATTGATGAGGAATTGCGAGAGATTCAACCCAGATTCAAAAGAGAATATGGAATGTAATATATCATTGTTGATGTCTGATGGATCTTGACTGAAAACTGAAAAATAATGGAGGAATGTTTATCTGTGTTTGACTCACTACGCAAATGCATTTGGCAAAGTGGATCAAAATAAACTATGAATGAAGTTGTGAAGAAAGGGAATTTCAGAATATTTGACTGTACTTTTATGGAAAATGTACATAGAGAAGAGACATCCTTCTAACAGAACAAAATTAGGAAAGATATGTTCCAAAATCGTGGGATTCTTTTGTTTTGTTTACCATATTTACTTCATCTGTATGCTAAACACATAATAAAGGAGCTAGACTATATGAAAAAAGAATGTGGTATCGGGATTAGAGGATAGGTCAATAACATGCAATATAGAGAGAACACAATTTTGTTTATTATAAAAGGAAGGTCTTGAAGCACTTATCAAAGATGCACCTCAACACAAATGAAAACAAATACCCTAAATTTGGAACAATAAGTAACACTATGATAAATGGAAAAAAGATTGAAGTTGTTGAAGATTTCATTTTATTTGGTTACACAGTATCCATGGAAGCAGCAGTTAGAAATCAAATATATCTGCTGCAAAATATCTCCTTAAAGTGTTAATTAGCAGGGATAGCACTTTGAGAACTGTGGTGCACCTGTCCCAAGCCAGGGCATTTTCTTTTTTTTTTGATCATTTTATTGGGGGATCTTACCACAACCCACATATCCATCCATTGTGTTAAGCAATTGTGTACATATGTTGCCATCGTCATTTTCAAAATATTATTTTGTTTTATTTTTTGACATGTTTCCTGCATGGTTTGTCTCCTCAGTCACTGGGACTGAGGGACTCTGAGAAGCTGTAGGAATATGCAGGCGCAGGCTCATGGCCCGGCTTGATCTCCGACGTTGTGGAAAAGAACCGTGTACCCTGTGCTCCTCCACGCCACCTGGGAGAGTGACCTCCCGGGAGTAACCACGTTGGGGCAAAACAGTTTCTTTTTCACTTGAGCCTTTGGTATCAACTCCTCACTCCCCCCCACCCCCTACCATTCTCTCTCTCCCTCAGGAACCCTTGATAAATTATATTTATTTTTATATCAGACATCATCCTCGGTTCACCCACTTTTCTGTTGTTTGTCCCTCTGCGGGGAGAGTGTTATGTGTTGATCATTGTGATGGGTTCCCCCTTTCTCTCCACACCATCCCCTTACCCTCCTGGTATCTCTACCCTCATTATTGGTCCTGAGAGTTCTATCTGTCCTGGATTTCCTGTGTTGTGAGCTCTTCTGGGGACCAGTGTACGTGCTCTGCTCTAGCTGGAATTGTAAGGCAGAATTGGGATCATGATAATGGGGGTGGGGAGACGAAACATTAAAGAACTAGAGGAAAGTTGTATATTTCATCGGTGCTATACACTGCACCCTGACTGATTTGCCAAGCCAGGGTTTTTTGTTTTTGTGTTTTCTTACATTTTAGAATAAGTTTTATTGTTTCCTGTGTATATTTCTTTCCAAGATTTTTCTTTTGATGAATTTATGCATAAATGATGAGAAAATTGATTAGACAAAGTGTTTTAATTAAATAATTTTATTGAGGGCTTGAACAACTCATCGCAATTCACACATACATTCAAAAGTGTGTCAAGCACTTTTTTACATTTGTTTTCCTCATCATTCTTGAAACATTTGCTTTCTACTTGAGCCTTGGTATCTGCTCCTCATTATTTCACCTTCCTCCCCACTCCGCTCTCCTCTATGAATCCTTCACAATTTATAAATTATTATTATTTTGTCATATCTTACACTCCCTTCACCCATTTCTCTGTTGTTCGTTCTCCAGGGAGGAGGCTATATATAGATCCTTGTAATCTATTCTCCCTTTTCCCTTCACCTGTCCTCCACCCTCCCAGTATTACCCTTCTCATGGCTGGTCTGGAGGGATTTTTCTGTCTGCATTTCCTGTGTTTCCATTTCCTATCTGTACCAGTGTACATCCTCCTTTCCAGCCAGATTTGTAAGGTAGAACTGGGATCATGATAGTGGGTATTGGGGCGGGGAGGAAGCATTTAAGAACTAGAGGAAAATTGTGTGTTTTATCATTGATACACTGCATTCTGGCTCATCTCTCCGCCCCGTGCCCCCTAGAACCCTTGGTAAGGGAATATCCAGTTGCCCACAGATGGGCATGGGTTCCCCAGTCTGCACTCCCCCCCCATTCACATTGATATGATCTTTTTGTTCTTTGATGCCGATATCTGATCTGTTCGAGACTTCATGATCACACAGGCTGCTGTGCTTCTTCCACGTGGGTATTTTTAATAGTTTCCTAAATATTCAAAAACTGGACAAAAATTTAGAAGATTATAGAAGAAATTTTGCTTTAAGTTATGTTGGTGAATAATGTAAAATATATCAGGAGCTTTCTTTAAAAGGAACTAGTTTCTGGAGAAGGCTATCATATTTGGTAGAGTGTCGGTGAGAAGAAAAGACCATCAAGGTGACAGATGGCATAGTGACTACAATAATACAATGTGCTCAAACAGAAAGATTGTGAGGACAACAGAAGAAGAGGCAGTGCTTGGTTCTTTTGTACAGAGGATGCATATGAGCCACAACAAATTCACTCACACACAACAACAGCAACACATATATTCTCACATGGGAGTACGTGTATATTTCTTTACCCTTACTTTTTATAAAATGCATATATATACATAAAATTTTACCAACACATTATCATCTTGACATATGTATATTGAGTTTCTTCATATATATATTGAGTTTCCACATATTCACTTACATATCAATAAATAATCATCAAAAAGTTATACAATTTTAAGTACATATACATGGTAGTTTAAATGAAATGCCAAGGGAAGTCATGAGAAAAATATTAAAAAGAATAAAATCATTCTAAACTACAACTATGTTATTAATTAACATTGAACTTGGGGTAAGAAATGCCTTCAGTCTATGGTCATAACTCCCTGATCTCAGATGCTAAGTATGGTTGGTCCTGGTTAGTACCCAGATGGGAGAAATGCCTTTCAAACTATGAAAGTAGTTAGAAATCTTTAGGAGATAGTGAATTTCTCTGCACGAAATTTAGTATTTTCATACATCAAAATTGTGGCAAACACAGTCTCAAAGTAAATTTCACCTTGGAAGGAAATATTTGCAAATGATGTAATTTAAAATTGTATGGTTCAAAGAAATACATTAGCATCACAATGCAAATGTAAACAATGATTTGATAGAGGATCGGAAGAAAAAACACCAATGGCCAGTAAGAATTTTCTAAGAAATCACTTACTCTAAAAGAATGTAACTAAAATGATAGGGATATAATCGTGTATGCCTGTCAAGTAATTAAATATTTCTATAAAATAACATCTCATGTTGCTACCAGCACAAAGAGATCGATGCTCTATTGTGCATACTTTCTGTAGAAGTATACATTTTGAAAAACATGGAGAATATTTTATTAAGATGATAAAATTTTCCTTTAAAATTGAAATTCTAATTCTTCCAGAGAAAAATGTATGCATTCAATAAGTATTTATTGTGAGTTTTGAACACAACCACTGCAAGCCATTAACCATACATTTTAAAATGGACTTAGTTTTTTAACCTAATTCACTTTAATACAAAAGGAAACAGTTCATAATCAAACCATCACATATGAACAAAGATGCTTAATTATGACGTGTGCTGATTTCTGCAAATGTACTGCACACAATGTAATGATATTGTATAAAAAGGAATCTGAATTCTAGACAACCAAGGGATATTTCCCTTAGAAAGTGATAATGGGTGCAAAACTAAAAGAAAAAAAAATAATTCATTAAGTGAAAGAAGGAAGTGGAGACAATCTTATCAAAGATTGAGTGGTGAGAGTTCAGGGGTAAGAGAGAGGCTGGTTTGAAGAAGAGTGCCAGCAGCCAGATGACCCGATTTGTGAGCTCTAGTAAAACTCCTGCTTTTATCCAACTAACAATTTTAGTCTTGTAAATTGTATTGGCTGCAGTCTAGAGACGAGATTGTAAAGGATTAATGTTTGCAGGGCCTCATTGAAGGGATTGTTGCAGTGGTCTGGGAAATTGGTGGTGGTCATTTCACTAGGGCAATAAACAGAAATGTCTGTTTTAGTTTTAGTTTTCAAATAATAAGTGTCCGGATGGCCTTAAAACTACATCCATATAAAATGATATTCCATCAGTCACAGTAGTTTGCTTTTGAAGACTATTTAATGGCTTAGGGAGATGCACAGAGACATAAAGCAAAATGAGGAGCTGTAACTATAAGATATACTCTAATTGGGTAAGCACAGAAAAACTAATACAAAAAGAAGGACCAGAAGAAAAAGATGAAAATCTATGAAAATGTTACTGGTGTTTGCTGAAAAGGAGACTAGGTTAATTTTATTTTAAAATTTTGAACCTTTAGCATCAACTCCATATTGCTTGAAAAATTGGGGGGGGGAAGATACAATAATATATTTTACTTTACATTTTCATTTAGGAAAAAAATAAGTCCCAGAAATGAGAATGAAAGGAACCCAAGAATCACAAGTGATAGCATGTGTGATTAATTCAGTGCATTCATTAGCTGGCAAAGAATATATCCCCACCTGGATAACTTAGAGCTTGAAAGGCGTGGTGTGGGTAAGTGACTTTTCAACACCAGCACCAATATAATTATACATTCAGTTCCTTTTGAGTGTCTGAAGCATTTGTGGTCCACTGAGAGTCATCATTCTTGTGAAGATTTGCAAATCAAAAGCAGGCACCTAACTGACTGGACAGCAAACCAGGATCAAATAGGGTAATTAGCTTCACTCCTATGATTGATATATTTTTACATGCTTGCCTCCTCTCAAATATTCCTGATTTTATGGATATTGTTAGTAAATAATGTGAGAGGTGTCAGGATTTCCCAGTCATTAAAGGCAGAAATCCTTTAAACTCCCTGTCCAAGTTTGAATTATAACTTCACCCTTACTAGATTTGTAACTTCACTCTTACTAGTTTTGTGACTAAGAGAGAGGCATTTGTTATCTCAGAAGGTTCGTCTGCAAAATAGGCATAAGAATACCACCATCATGAAGCTTTTAATAAGTGGTGATATGGTTTGATGAGGAACATGGTATTACAGCCTGGAAAATTATCTGTGACTGTTTTGTACAGAAGGAAACCAGGTGGTCTCATGGTTCCAATTCCAGATTGCTTTGTGTCCAGGAATTGTGGAAGCTTTTGCATAATGTGGGATCCAGAAGAGAATTCTAGAGAATTGGCTTAAAGGAGTTCAAAGACTTCCAGCTGTGATATATTTTCATTTTCCTAAACACACTCTGAGCACCAAGGGAAGAATGTACTGTATGTAAAACCAGCTCCCTTAGCTGGTCATTATTTATAAACAACTTTACGTGAACTCACGTAATCACACATACTTATTTCCTTAGGTGAACATTATATTAATTGGTTTATTTAGATAGTATTTAAAGTACGTTCTTCAATTTGACATTCTTAAGAGTGTTTAAACACTGCTGACAGCTAAAAATCAAGCTCTCTTCTCAAATGTGGTATGTGACCAGCTCTTACGTTTTAACGATTGATGGCAGTGCATTCTTGGTTTCTTATTTTTCCACAGGTAAAGCTGCCCCAGTAACATTGTCAGAATTCAAGAAGGGTAATGCGGTGCTTCTTGGTTTTAGAGACTCTCTGATTCTCTTTGAACATTCCAGGGATTTGGATCTAAGCTGAACTGAATTCAAATGTGAAAATTAACCCACGGAATTTGCTTCTGTACCTTTTTAATCCTTTAATTCTAAGAAGCTCATGGTGTGATTAGTACAAGAACTTTCATCTACTTCAAAAAAAATGCCTAGTTAAAGCAGAAAATTCACATCTAGAATGCTAAATGGTAATTTTTAAAATTGCCTACTTTACTTTTGGGAATCGTTGGTACTTTATCAGTTTTGTGGTTGTTACAAGTATACATTAGTTAACAAATACTTTACTTTGACTGCAATGATGTCTTGATTATAAAAGTTTACATACATTTCTGTTGTGAAGTTATATATATGCATATTCAGAGACCAAACTCAGTAGATGTTGAGAGGGTTCTGCGTCTGTTAGCCATTCATCAACACAAAGATCAGTTTAATAAGAAGTTCAATTCTGGGTTGGATTTGCTGGAAGCCTACCAATTCACTCTATTTTTCTAAATATTATGACATTTCTTCCTCACTTGTAAAATTGGAAGAACATTTCTGGGGAAGAAATAAGTGAGTAATTGTCTTGGCTATTTGGAAGCAATTATGAATTGCGCTGAAGGCGGCTGCAGTAATGTAAAACCTTTGGACACTTGAACTGAGTCATATCTCATGCAGATCCTACTTGTTCAGTGGCTGCTCCATCACACATACAAGAAGTCTCCTAGGTCCATGTCTCTTTGACACCAGAGTGAGTCTGAAAGACATCTAGAGTTCAGGACTCAGAAAAGTTAATTTATCAGGGAAGTTAATTTTTGGACACTGTAATGTGCAACCCAGATCCCATCCTTCCCTGGCCCAGATCAGGGCACTCACTGAGATGAATTGGCACAGTGATTGCAACAGTGGGCCTAAACATAGGAACCATTGTGAGGATTGTTCTGCCCTGGGCAGTATTTTCCTTGTATGTGCATAGTCACTTGAAATTGGAAGACACTTAATGGCACCAAATCAGAGAACTTCAAAGAAGAGTTGATAAGCCCTTGGCTTCTAAGTAAACTTTACTGTGAAGGGGTTCAAACCTACGAGGTGCTCTGTGAAAGGAAAGATCTGCCTCCTTAAATTTTCAGAGTTGGAAAACTGGTAAAGCAGATCTGTGATGTCTTATTGGTCACTGTAAGTTGACATTAACTTGACAATGGATTTGTTGGGTTGGCTAAAACTCATGATAAAGTTCATTTCTCAGCTGTAGTAAGTTTTATCTACCAAGATCAATAGGCTATCTGGGAAGACACAAAATCCTGAGTTTAAGGAGGGACCCATCTAAATCAATACATCCTATATCTTTAATCCTCTGATGACTTGCTCCTTCTGACCCTACAGAAGTGTTTCACTCATCCTTAAGGATTGTTCTGCATATACTCTTCAGTTCCCCAGTCCAGAGACTAGTGTTAATGTATAACACAATCACAGAAGTGGCAAGCTTCTATAAAAGTGCCAGTAGGATCTAGTCAGCATGTTCTGTCTTGTTTTATGTTTGCTGTTCTCCTGAGATACAGGATTTTATCTCTTGGCAAGATGGACTGCTAACAGATTGCTAAGAGGATCCTTGGAAACTTGAAAGGAAAAAAAGCCTTCTGTACATGATGTAGAACTATTAGAACTACAGGCAAACAGGGACAGGGGAATCAATAGAAATGTGCCAGAAGGGACACACTAGGTAAATTGGACAAGCCACAATTTCAATCTGTTTACCAAAAAAAACACAAAAACCAAGGATTGTGTTGTTGCCAACTGTGTGTAATGAACATTATGAGAGGTAAGAGTGAAGTGGTAAATTTGGACTGACCAGCAGAGAGCTGTGGAATGATCCATATAATACATTCTTTCTTGAGAAAAGATAAACGGGCAACCAAAAAGAGATTACTTATCTCTACAACCAAAGGGAATTAAGTTGGATAATTAGTGAGATTGTTAAGGTCTATTGTGCCAACCTGGCTGATAAACACAGGTAGGATTAATTGAAGGGCAGCGAGATAAATGGCTCAGTGAGCTTCGTCATCTAGTGCTCGGGTCTCTTGCTCTGATGGTCTGACCAGGGTGCAGCTGCCTTAGCCAGTTCTCTGCTTCAGCTGGCAAGGCTCACGTCCTGTGAGACATCCCTGGGGAGAAGCACCCTGCTAGAGCTTTGGGTGCTGGAGCAGCTGCGTGGAGATCCCTGCCAGCACTGAGATGCTAACACGCTTGCTGATTCAGCTTTCCTCCTGCAGTTGGCATCATTGCAAGAGTTTTATGAGCTGGAGGAGGACTTTGTAGATCGGTGTCAGACATGTGGGCTAACGTTGGATTTATGGGCTTGGACAGCACTGGGTTGGGATGCTTTCTTAATGTACACTTACCCTTTACACAAATATATATATGTATGTGTGTATGTATATATATATATATTTATGTGGATTTGTTTTTATAATGTATCCAGACTAACACAATTAGGACACTGAAGATATAGACTCAATAAAATATGGCAATTTCTTACTTGTCCAGTTTCCAGATCTGAACCAAGTGTTAGACTCTGAACCTACAGACTGACAAGAGAATCTGGGTTTACAGGATAAAGGGCACCATAGCTTCATGGTAAATCATATGATAACTTCTTCAAAGAACATAGAGCCATTTATTAAGGAAACCATAAGCCATTTATTAAGGAAACCATACATAGGAAAATCCAGACATTTCAAGAATTCTGAGACATAGTTTGTGACTTGATATTGGTATATAAAAGAAAAATCAAGGACTCGAAATATCAACATAATTCTGCTATTAGATTATGGTTAATGAGAGTTGGGTAGTAATTGGAGTTCTGGCCTACGAATGACTCAGAATAAATTCTTTTTTGTTTGTACAATGATCACTTTATTTCTTTTAAAAATCATTTTATTGGGGGCTCATACATCATTTTTCACAATACATAAATACATATATTGTGCCATGCATCTTCACATACATGCTGCCATCATCATTCCCCAAACATCCACTTGAACCCTTGACATCAGCTTCTCATCTTTTCCCCCACATCCTTACTCCCCCCTCCCCCACCAACCTTCAATGCTTTATAAAGCATTCAGAGTAAATTCTTAATCCAATCTTAAATATTAAGCAAATCTCACAATGTATAATTAGAATGAACATAGTTGATAGAGTTCAGCATTGGTTCCTTGTTCTGTGAAATAAGTGCTAGAAAAAGTTGGGTGGCAGCTACTGACACTGTCACCTTCAGCCCCAGTCAAGATAATAAATATGTTTATATATAAAATCAAAGACTGCAGCCTTCAATGTGGGTTATACCTCAACATTAGCTCAAATGCTTACAACTGAAACAATAAAAAACATCATCATAAAGCTGAGCCCTGGTGGCGTGGTGGTTGTGTCCAGGGCTGGGACCCACAGGGTTGGCAGTTCAAATCCAGCAGTAGCTCTCCAAGAGCAAAGTTGGACTTCCTACTCCTACCAGGGCAGTGATGTGAGAAAAAAAATCATCATAAATGAAGAAAATATTGAGGTTGTCAGGATTTCATTTTACTTGTATCCACAGTCATTACTCATGAAAGCAGCAGCCAAGAAGTCAAATACACACACACATATATATTCTTTAAAAGTTTTGTGGGAAAACTCCATTACGCTATCAATTCCACTTTCTTTCAACTTTTAAAACTCTTTTGAATTCTGATAAGACTATCTGAGGACATGTCAAAAACATACACACTACTCTACTCACTGTCATAGAGTCAGTTCTGACACACGGCAGACTTATAAGACAGAGTGGAACTTCCCCTGGAGGTTTCTGTGTCTGTGACTGTTTATGGGAACAGAAAGCCTCCTCGAGTGGCTGGTGCTTTCAAACTGCTGACCTGGTAGGTGGCAGCCCAATGTGTAACCCCATCATGCCATCAGGGTTTGCACAAGAAAGATAGAAGATAGACAGATGATAGATACATAGACACATGGACAGAAAGGTGATTTAGCAGATACATGTGTTAGGTGAGGTTGAGGAGGCTACCATTTGTAGCAACTTACATACAACAGAAAGAAGCACGACCTGTTCCTGTGCTGTCGTCACAGCTGTTGTCTTTGAGGCCCTTGTTTTAGCCACAATATCGATCCATTTCATTGAGGGCCATCCTCTTTCTCTTTGCCCTTCTACTTGACCAAGCATCAAAGCCTTTTCCAAGAACTGACCTCTCCTAACAATATCCCCAAAGTACCTGAGGAACCATCTCACCCTCACCATCCTTGCTTCTCAGGAACATTCTGACTTTACTATAGTTTTCCAGAAGAAACAACAAAGACTAGAAACCTAACAGATGTAGAAATGGCTGCCAATAGCATATGATTTAGTCTCTACCATACAAAAATATTGTATCCTGTTGAACAATGTATGATAGTGTTCTGAACAAAACAGTAGACCCAATTGCAGCTGCTGTGCCCAATATAGTTTCCCAGATTCTAAGCAAAAAATTTATTACCTGTGCTCTATGCTCCATTGCCTATTGTCTTCTAAAATCTATTGACTTTTCACTGCGTTCTTCTCCTCCTTGGATTATGTTCCGACCACAATTTGACAATGGCCTTACTTGGAAACAGCATCTTTGTAGATGTGATTAGTTCTTGTGAAGTCATACTGGCACAGGGTTGGTACTGAGTACAATGTCACCAGTATTCTGATCAGAAGAAATACAGACTCAAGGGCAGGTTGAAAGGATAGGTGTACAAGCCAAACAGCATTGTCAAAGACATCAGTAACTATGAGAAAGGTATTAAACAAATGTTCCCGTAGAGCCATCAGAATGAGCATGACCTGGCTATTTCTTTGGCTTGGGACTTCTAGACTAATAGAAGACTTCTAGACTTCCAGAAGAAATAGATAATACATGTCTACTGTCTTAAAGCACAATACTTTGTTTGCAATACTTTGCTATAGTAGCCTTAGAAAGCTAAGACACTGTGTCTTTATACTTCTAGGCCATTGGGATTTTTCTTCTTTCCACATGGGATTCTTTGCCTAGCTTGTGTCATGTTGGTATCATGTTGACTTTCTTTTTCATATTGCAACTCAGATATTACCGCCTCTAAAAATTCTATTTATAATGCTCTTCCCAAGTTATGATCTATATTATTACAGTCTGTTAGTGTACTGTTTTTCTGTTAGCTTGTGTCTTCCCTAATAGTTATGTAAGTTCCATGAAGGCAAGGAACTTTTCTGTCTTATTTAACATCCTATTTCTAATACTGGATGGTGACTGGCATAAACTAAGGAGAATGGAAATATATTTCAAAATACATGTATTGATTCATTCAATCAAAAATTAATTTATAAAATTAAATAAAACCCAGATTAAGTATTTTATCAAGCACTTTTTATGTTGTTTATATTCTTGCATAGATCATATGTTTATATTATATGCAGATATTCGTAAGACTGCACTTTGGTTGAGTTTTTTTAATGGGAAGGCAGTCAAGAAAGCTTGACTTCCAGTTATTCCTTGTGAAAAATGTTTTTAATGATAATGATGAGCTACTGTTTGATTGACTTTGGAAATGTCAGATTTACAGGAAGCATCATCTGTGTAGCATCCTATTTACTTTTCCTACAAGTTTCCTGCAAGAAACTGAAACTCAAAACTTGTTACATAACTTGATCAGTGTCTACTGACCAGTATGTTCATTCAATACCAAAGTCAGATATTTGTGACATGTAAAACCAATACTTTTCACCTCTATGCTATCATACACATACTAAATCATTCCCAAAGACTGCTAGTTCAGAGTTGATTTAGAAATACTGCTTTATAGTCTTCTTGCTTTTTTTCCTTTTTGCCTTGTCACTAAACAGGAAAGAGACCTTTGCTTTTGCCAGATGGCAGCCAAATCACACCTCATTGAGATCAAAGCGAGTGCCCTCCCTTTAAATGGCACATAAATTGTTATATTTAAATTACCCTTTCAACATGGTGCCAGGAAAAAAATACAGAGGAATGATTGAATATATCAGAAACAGTCATAAATCTGTTAGTGTGGAGAGATTTGAAGCTTTCAAAAATGGAAAGGATATTTCAGGCTATTAGACATCTCGGTCAGACAGTTGGTTGAAAGATAATGCCTTCTCAGATGGATTTGCTATCTTTTTAACTCAAAATACCAAGTTGAATCAGGAATCTCGCCAAAGGAGCATTTCTCCCCAGGATATTGTCCTTCATTCTCTTACAGTTCTCATGATGGATTTATTTATTCCATATCTGTATGTGTAGTGCGTGCCTTTTTGTAAGGCTGAGTATCCAATACAAATACATTTCTGCTTTGCTCTTAGAAAATTCCCTCTTTACCAGATGAATTCAGATTTATCCTGAACAGCTTTCTCACTGGAGATGGTAGAGCATGTCTCTAACTTTGCATTTTAATCAAAGGAGACAACCAAAATAAAGAGCTGTCGGATTTTTCATTGAATTCAGACCCTAAACAAAAACTACTATGTTTTGCTGTCTAGTGACACTGCTGTAGTAATAGAACCAAAAGAAGAGAGATGGAGAGTGATGGTTAGCCATGGCGCTTCAATACGAAACTAGTAGTCTGGGCTCAAGTAGAAAGAAGATGTGTTGAAAATGATGATGGCAACAATGTGCTTAACACAATGGATGGATGGGATAGATTGTGATAATAGTTGTATGAGCCCCCCAAGAAAATGATTTTTTAAAAGAAAAAACTAGAGGCCAACAGACCAAAGAGGTCTAAGAAGTAAGACATTCTTCCACTCTTGGTGGAAGAACTTTCATGGTCTACATTTATAAAGTTTATTACTTGGTTGTGATATAAGGCTACTTGAAGTGAATTTGCTTCAGCAGCAAGCAGATGTTCATGAAGGAACCAAAAGAAAGGTTTGCAGAGGCAGTCCCAACCTCGGTTCTGTGGACTCCCTCCCCAGAAGAATGTACTACCTAGGGAGGCACTGAAGATACATCCTGGGGGAAGGGGTAGATCTGCTCAGTCCACACAAGAGCAAAGTAAAAGGGAAGCAGAGAGAGAGAGAGAGAGAGAGAGAGAATTGAAACTTGGTTCACCACGTCTCGATACTCACAATCCTGCTCAGAGCAGTCAATGAACAGAGAGGACTGGAGGCCAGCCCCAGCACAAGATACGGTGTCCCCTCAATGACCCATAGGGTTACGGGGCATAGCACTGGAGACAGTGCAGGAATTGTGCTGATCTCTCTCTCTCTCTCTCTCTCTCACACACACACACACACACACACACACACACACACACACACACACCAGCCCACCAAGGTGAAGCTTGAAGGGAGCGCAACAGCACCAATAATGTCCCAGAGGATTCCCAAAAATGGGCATCAGCGGCAGGTCTAGGTATTTCAGACTCAATCAGAAAACATTCATAAGAAAAATTTGGGACTATTTATAGGCTCCTCCCTTTCACCCCTCCCCATCCTTATAAGAGAGACAGGATAAACAATCTCAAGGAGAAAACAACAGGAATGATGATTGAGGGAGGGGGGAGGGACATGGAAGAGGGAGAAGGAAGGAAGAAAGGAAGGGCGGAGCCAACAAACCCAGGGACAAAGGAGCAAGTGATGTAAAATCGATGATCATACATGATAAGGGAACAGGTGAAAAATGAAAGGAAATAGAGGAGACAACTAGGAGTCAGCAGACATTTGCAGATGTGTAAATACAGACACATATATATGACCCTGAAAGAAGGGTCACAAGGAAGGGATGAGACAGCCAGGGTGCAATATAGCACCACAAATCATACAACATTCCTCCAGTTGAGTGGTTCTCCACCTTCTTAATGCTAGAACCCTTTAATACAGTTCCTCATGTTGTGGCAACCCCCACAACCATAAAATTATTTCCATTTGCTACTTCAAAAGTATAATTTTGCCACTGCTATGAATCGGGCAACCCTTGAAAGGGTCACGACTCACAGGTTGAGAAGCGCTGCTCTAGTTCTTTAATCCTCCCCGCTCCGCTATCATGATCCCAGTTCTACTTTATAAGTCTGGCTAAATCAGAGCATGTACACTGTGACAGTTAATAGCTCTCAACACACAGAATCCAGTAGATAAATCCCTCAGGCACAGCGATGGGAGTAGCAATACCATGAGAGTAGTGGAAGTAGTACAAGTAGGGGAGAAAAGGGAAACCAATCAAATGATTAATGTATACCACTCCATCAGGGTGATGAAAAACAGAAATATGGATGAAGGGATACAGCATACAGTGTAAAATATGAAAATAATAATTTATAATTTATCAAGTGCTTATGAGGGGGGAGGGGGAGAAAGGGAAAAATAAGAGGAGCTGATACCAAGGTCTCAAGTAGAAAGAAAATGTTTTGGAAATGATGATGGCAGCATATGTATATGTATGTTTGATACAATTGATGTATGGATTGTAATACGTGGTGTAAGAGCCCCCAATAAGATGAATTATTAAATAAGTAGGCAAAGAAAATTTTAAAATTACACTTATTCAACAAACTAATGATAGTGAGGTTATTATTGATGCTATTATTGGATTTGCAACTATGTGTTTATATGTGGAAGCAATGTGGGTTTTTCTCACATGGGGAAATCACACAAAAACAGTTTGATACAGTACTATAACATACCATATATATTCTCAGGTATAAGCCAAGTTTTTTGACGCAACTTTTATACTGGAAAAAAAAACACCTCTGTTTATACTCTAGTGAGGGTTCCACTTACCTGTTCTCCCATGCAGTGCAGGGATTCTCTAGTCTTTTTCACTCATCTGCGGGTGCCTGCAGCCTCTGTGGGTGTTCCAGTGACTGCTGATATCACCGCTTTCCTTTTCTCCTGCATGCTGTTGTCTGTCTGTACTGGGCAAGAACCTGCCCTTTCTGTGTGCTGGTACCTGGGGCGCACTGCATCCTTGTCAGATGAATGTCGGATGTGGTGCTTTTCCCCAGGGCTGTGACCAATGACGTAGCATTTCCAGTCTTACTTGGGCTTGGTCATGCCCCTCACTCCACCTAAGCATTGCTGAATACAAGTACCAGTATAACTTTGGTCTTGGATATAAAGGAAATTTATTTACAGTACTTAGTCTGCTATATTGTATTTTTAATTTTTTTATTAACCCCTATTTGGACCCAGTGTTGACTTATGCTTGCATAGAGCATCCTGTGTTAGGGCTCGTAATAAACACACTGCGTTTTTGGTTTGTTTGTTTTTTTTTTTGGCACTGTGTTACTCACTGCATGTGTTGCATTAGCACTTCCCATATATATGCAGTTATGCAGTGCATTGAGTAACACAGTGCACACACAACACAGTGTGTATATTATGAGCTTGAACCCAGGCTGCTCTGTGTAGTTATGTCATCACATCCTGGAATATGAGCTGCCTGCGTTAGGTCTCAAACTACACAAGCTGTGTGGTGTACATGCAGTAAGGCAGCACATGCAATAACATAGCGTATATAGTTACTGTTGATAACTTACTGTTTTTGTTGACCCTCTTTTCCACTTATAAAAGTAGTCTACTGTTTTTCTTTGAAATAAATATCCAAAAACATTGAACCTACTGATGCTTCCATAATGTAATTTTATTGATATCTACTTCTATTTTGCAATTGACCACTAGCTGCTGCATTACCAACCCTAGCCTTATACTTGAGTCAATAAGTTTCTCCCAGTTTTTTGTGGTCAAATTAGTACCACCATTTATAAGCAAGTTGACTAATACTCAAGTATATACTTTATGCCATTTTATATCTGACTTAACCAAAACTTTAATTTTGAGTTAGGTATAGATTGACATTTCAGATGATCCATGTTGTCCTCAACAACTTGAACCTCTTACCAAACCTTCTAATAGCTTCCCTATGCCTGTAGAATACTATCTTCCCCTTTCTCAAGTTAACACCTGTCTCTCCTTTAGCCGATTGCTTCCCTTTCTCTCCTAATACGCATAAGAATCAGTCTTTTTCTTTTGGTATAAAAACCTTTGTGTTGGGTTTGTTTTTTTTTCATTTACGACAGAGATCTCATACAATATTTGTCCTTTTGTGGTTAACTCATTTCACGCAACATGGTGTTCTCCAAATCTTCAAGAGGTGCTTCACAAAGCCATGATTATTCTTTGGCAATGCATAGCATTTCATTGTGTGTGTGTGTGTGTACTGAAGTTTACTAATCTATTCCCCCACATACTCACACTGGTAGCACTTGGGTTGTTTTAGTCTTCTTGCTATTGTGAACCGGACAATGGTGAACATGGGTGTGCATATGTGTGTTCATGTCATGGCTCTTACTTCTTTAGAGGCAATCAAGTATAGGAAATCATGGGTCATGTGATATTTTTCTGGAGCCCTGGTGGCATCGTGGTTGAACACTGGGCTGCAATCTCCATGGTCAGCAGTTCAAAACCACCAACAGTTTAACAGACTAAAGACTAGGCTTTCTACTCCTGCAGTTACAGTCTCCCATAGGAGTTACTGTGAGTCAGCACTAGTTCAATGGCAGTGAGATGACTTTTTTTATTTCCAATTGTTTGAGAAATCACCTTATTACTTTCCACAGAGATTGTACAGTTTTACAATCCCACGGGCAGTACATGAGGGTTCCAGTATCCCCAAGCCTTTTCCAACATCTGCTATTTTCTATTTTTTAAAAATTTGCTGTCAATGCCATTGGGAGCTGTTATATCATCACTGTTTTGATTTGTCTCTCTTGAATGGCAAGTGATTCAAGGATTTCTTCACATGTTTGTTGACTGCTTAGAAGATCTCTGGTGAACAGTTTATAGCCTCTGCCCATTTTTAAATTGGATTAAGTATCTTTATCTTGTTGATATTTTGCAGCTTTCTAAAGATTTTAGATTTTCGTCCAATCTTTCACAGATAATTTTTTTTCCAGTATGCAGGGTCCCCTTTTACTCTTTTAATGTTTTCTGATGAACCTGTCTTAGCTTTAGAAGTTCCAACTAATCTATTTTGTCTTCTGCTATCTGTAATTTCCATTATGTTTGATAGGGTACTTATGCATTCATGTTTTGCTCTAGGCTCTTAAAGTTATCCCTTTTTTCTCATTGATGATTTTTATAGTTTACAGTTTAACACCTAGGTCTTTAATCCATCTTGATTTCATTTTTGTATGTGAAGAGAGGTATGGATCCTGTTTCATTCTTCTGCAAATGGATATCCAATTTTGGCAGTACCATTTGTTGAAGAGATGATCTCTGCCCCATTTACTATACTTCAGTTTTTTATTACTACATTTTATTTCTAGAAATAATAAATAGATAGTCATTGAGATGTCATAAATTTTTCCAGTTGTTTCCTACAATTTGACTTCAACTCATTCTTGCTTAGAAAAATGGATGGAAAGAGAAATAGAAATTGCTTTTCTAGATAGATGAATAGAATTATTTTTTAAATAAAGAAATTCTTATTATGACATCATCTTTACTATTTTTTCATCTTCAATTTTAAAATGTATTAACTCTTCCAGGTAATTTTCTTTGCCTCTTTATATACTTTTAATATCTGCATATTTTGCAAGATTTGAAATTTCTTGCTGGGATAAATTTATACTATATCTGCATAAGCATTTCATTGCTAACAGATATGTAAGCAGTTGACACACATAGCTGCCTGGAAAGAGAGAAGAGTAGTATGTTTCCATAAAGAGCACAGCCTTGGAAATCAAGCGGGATAGTTCTACTTTGTATTGTACAGTCACTCTGAGTCACAACTGACTGGAAAACAATAAAATTTGTTTTTGCTTTTTCATTTACAAGGTTACTAACAGTTAAACAGGTTCATAGAAAAAATCAGAGATCAATTTGCACATATTAGAAAATAGAAAAAATGTTTGAACAATATCTAAATTTTAAATTAATATATGTATGCTTCACCTTTTGTTTACATACAGAGCAATATGTCCATAGGGACTCAGAGAATAGAGTTTCATGGTATGCAGTAGTGGTTTAAAGAACAAAGGGAGGGTGAGATTATGTGTTCTCATATCTGAGCGCTATTGCTTTTTTCCTGTTTAACCTTGGGCAAGTTACCAGATTTCCAAAGTTTTAATTTGATGAACTATGAAATATGGATAATTATACCACCTAAGTTATAGAATTCTTACATGCGAAAAAAAAGAAATGGTACATCTTAAAGATTCCTCACAGTGGAAACAGATGGGGTGGAATATCAATAGGAAGCACACAGTAAATTTTGTTTGCTAATTTTTGCTTCCTATTGATATTTTAACTCATCTATTAGTTTGCTGTAGTTGGGTGACTTGTGTGTTGCTGTGATGCTAGAAGCTTTGCCACCAGGATTCTAAATCTTAGCAGGCTTGTCATGGCAAATAGGTTTCAGTGGAACGCCAGCTGAGAAAAATATCAGTCGCTAAAATAGTAATGGAACATTATTTGATATAATGCCACAAGATGAACCTTTCAAGATGGAAAGTTTCAAAGCACAACCAGAGAAGAGCTTCTTCCTCAAAATAGAGTTGATCTAGATTATGTACGTAGAATTAAACCTTGGGTGCTTCACTTATGAATAAGCTAGCTTTAAATAGCCATTAGTCATCAGATTTTTGAATTTATGAAGTATGACTCTAAGAAAATAGGAAAGTATAAAAAATAAAAGTGAAAACTTGAAGATAGACGTCTTAGGCACTAGAGAAATGAAATGGACTGATGAGTCTTGACCACTTTCAATCAGACAATTGTATAGACCAATATGCCAGACATGACAAATTCACTAGGAATATTACTGCACTCATTATTAAACAAACAAACAAATAATGTCAAGATCTATCTTGAAGTTCAATGTTTTCTGTGATAGGAAAAAATCTTTATGTCTACAAGACCATCTAATTTTATGTTTTCATTGTTGTTCAGTGCCAATGAGTCAGGTGCGACTCATAGTGATGCTAAGCCCAACAGGACAAGACACTGTCCGGTCCTGTGCCATCCCCACAACTGGTCCTATCCTTGAACTCATTGTTGCTACCACTGTGTCATCATGTCCTAGAGAGTATTTTCGCTGCCCCTTCAATCTTACCAACCATGAGTCCTTCTCCTGGATGTGTGAGATGCAGTTTCACCATCCTTGTCTCTCAGGAGCACTCTGGCTGTACTGCTCCCAAGACAGATTTTTCTTTTCTTTTAGGAGTCCATGGTACTTTCCATACTCTTTGCGAGTACCATAGTCCATACTCATGGGTTCTTCTTCAGTCTTTCTTATTCAGTGTCCAGCTTTCACCTTGAAAGTGCCATAGATTGCGTCAGGTGAACCTTAATTCTCAACATTGCTTTTCAATATTCTAAAGGGGTTTTATGTTGCAAATTGACCTAACATAGCTTGTCCTTTCAGTCTTTTGATCTCAAATGCTGTTTCTATAAGAATTGATGATGGATCCAAGCAAGACAAAATCCTTGACCACTTCAAATCTTCCTCCAAGTATTGTGCTGTTACCTATTGGTCCATTTGTGAGGATTGGGGTCTTTACATTGAGTGGCAACCCATAGTGAAGGCTGCAAACTTTTGGTCTTCATTAGCTAGTGCTTCAAGCAAGCAAGATGGCCTCATCTGCATATTTCAGGGTGTCAATGTCTTCTTCAATTATGATGTCACTTTATTCTTCATATAATTTGCCTTTCTATTTGCGTTGCATACAGATAGAATATATATTATGAGAAGCTATAACTTCGCCACTGCCTTTCTTGCTTTTAAATCATGTAATATTCCCTTGTTCTATCTGAATGGTTGTTTCTTGATCCAGATACAAGTTCTTCCTGAGCAAAAGAAATATTCTAAAATTCTTATTCTTCTCAATATGATCCAGAATTGGTTATGAGCTCCATAGTCAAATGTCTCTGTATCAATAAAATACAAGTAAGCATTTCCCCCCCCCCCTGAAATTCCCTGCTTTGAGCCAATATCCATTTTATATCAGTAATGATGTACGTTATTCCACACCCTCTTTTGAATTCAGCTTAAATTTCTGGCAGTTCTTTCTCAATACACTACTGCAACAATTATTGAATGTTTTTCATCAAAATCATATGCACATATAATATTAATGATACTATTAATATTTTTAATTCTATGGGGTTGCCTTTGTTTAAAATGTATAAATATGAATCCCTTCCAGTCCATAGGGCAAGTACCTGTTTTCCAAATTTCTTGGTATAAGTTAGTCAGTGTTTCCAGTGCTTCATCAGAATATTGAAACATTTCCATGGGTGTTCTACCAATTCCTGGAGACTTCTTCAGTGCAGCCTGAACTACCTCTTGAAATGGTTGAAGATCGACTAGTTCTCTAGGTAGTGCTCTTTGCATTCCTCTCATCTTCATTTGATGTGTCCTGCATTATTCAATATTTTGCTCAAAGAATGTTTTAATATTGCAAATCATTGCTTGAATTTCGCCCCCCCCCGTTCTTTCCGCTTGATGTATACTGAGTGTTTCAAAGAGTCTTGTTACAAGTACATTGAGCTTTCCTTTCTTTTTTGTCTTCTTTATGACCTTTTGTTTTCTCATATGATGTTCCTGATATCATCCCACTACTCATCAGGTCTTCTCTATCTGGAAAAATCCATGTATATATTGTCATTTATGTTATTTAAAAAAAAAGTATTTGCAATGAAAAAGTTGAGAGTCTTGCAAAATTCTACTATACCATCTCCTAGACATATTTTTCAACTACTGTTCTCTCATCCTTGTCATTTTCTCATTTCAATCCTGAATAATTATCAATGCATCTTAATTCCAAGTTCTACTAATATGAAACTGAAAACATTGGTAGAATCCTTCAATTTCATGATTAGCTTTAATGGTTGCTGCATAAATTTGATCGATAGTTGTGTTAACTGCATTTTCTTTGATATGGATAGATACCCTATCACAGAGTGCATTGTACTTGAAGAGATATCATTTCTCAATAATATATTAAGTATATCTTTTATTAATCATGTACTTCAAGATCTATCTTTTATTAATCATATATCATTGCTAAATATGTTTTATTGTGTGGCATCACTGCCCTCTGGTGGTCGTGGGAGCTACCCAGCCTTGCTCCTGGAGAGCTGCCACTGGATTTGAACCACCAAGTCAGTGGGCTGCAGTCTTGCATTCAACCACTTATGCCACCGGGGCTCAGCCCTAAATATGTTTCTATTAATCATTAAATATTCTTTTAAATTATAGTACAATGCTATTCATTCCTTTGAGTTGTCCTTCTCAGCATAGTAAGACATATCATAGTACGATTCAAAGTAAGCCATACCAGCCCATTTCAGCTCTCTAATGTTTAGGTTATTGAACTTTGTGTGTTTGGTTTCATATTTAATTGCTAAAAGTTTTCCAAGATTTATGTTTTGAACATTCCAAATTCCAATGACTAATTGATGCTTACAGCTATTTCTTCATACTTTGGGATATTCTATATTAGCAAACAAAAATCCTAAAGGCTTTACTCCATCTGCATCATTTTGTTTATTCTTCTCTTTGAGAAGGTAACTATCAGTCATGTTTTGAGTGCTTGCTGACTTGAAGGCTCATCTTCTGGCCGTATATCTGACAATATTCAACTGCTATTAATGAGGTTTTCAGTATCTGATAAGCTTTTCAGTGACGAATAATTCAGCAGTGAACAGTCTATTCTTTCTTTATTGTCTGTTCCTAGTCAGGAAGCTATGATGAAATCTATACATCTGTGATAGGTAGGCTTGTTGTGCCAACATGGCCAATGAACACATGGAAGACCAATTGAAGGGCAGAGATATAAATGGGTCGGCAATCCCCTCCCTGGTTCTCTTGCTCTTGGATCTTCGGACCAGCAGACTGCCTTGTTTGTCCTGTGCCTTGATCTCCAAGCTACACTATCTGTGCAATACCTAATCCATGAACTGTGTTGCTGTGAATTGAGATTCCTTCAAGGCCTGCTTCACTATGAATTACATCTCTTGAGCTGGGGACTGTTGTACAACTGTCTCTAGCTGGCTGTTGGTGACCTGCTTTGCCGTTTGCAGCTTGTGGTTGGATAGCCTGAATTGCTCTACAGAGGACTGCTCGGTGGCCCTCAAGACTCGAAGGACTGCCAGTGTCCTAGCTGTCTCACGTATGTGAGTTGCATGGAGCCATTTGTACTGCTTTATAGATTAGTTAACTGTTTATCTCTTGTTTTATATATCCTTCTATCTTATATATCTTATAAATTTTATATATTTTATCTATTTTATATATAGAGAATTATTAGTGTCCTGGATTTGTTTCACTAGAGAACCCTGTCTAACACAACACCTCAAGGTAACCTTGTTGTTATTTGGAATACTCATAACACAGCTTTCAGTATCATGGTAACAGATGAGCTATCACAGTACAAGAAGCTAACAACTTTGGTGCAATTGAAAGGAAATTTTCTTAAGCATGTGACTATTTTCTCTATAACTAGACTGTGAAAATCATTCTTGCTTCCTGCTACAACTAGATTCTACATCTGTTTCATTGACCTCCAGATCTTTGAACTTGAACCAACAATCTGCCATATTGCCTGCCCATCCTGGGAGTCTTCAGAGACCTGTCATATGACATCCTAACATAGTATTCATTCACTCTGCAGTCACAAGGAAGGTCAGGAGGTGATTATGGAACAAGTCCTTAATACTATATGCAGATTCAGGTTGAAACTAAAGACAATTTTTTAAAATTAGTTGTAACTTTGATATATGTCATCTGAATTTGGAAACCCCTTCAAGAACAGATCTGACACATTGAACACTAATAATTGAAAATCAGATAAGTTGGTTATGACATCATCAAGAATGTCACACATGAAGAAAGTAAAAGGCCATTGAAAAGATAGGCAAGAAAAGACAAAAGTGGGTCAAAATAGATTCTAAAATGTGTTCTTGAAGTTAGAATAGCTAAGCAAATAAATGATATGATGAAGTAAAAGACCTGAACATTGAGTGCAGGACTGCGGCCCATAGGCTTGGCAGTTCAAATCCAGCAGTGGTTCTGCAGGAGCAAGGCTGGGTCACTCCTACGACCACCAGAGGGCAGTGATGCCAAAAAAACAAAACAATAAGAGCTGAACAGTAAGAGTTGCTTTCAAAAGGCAGCTCACGAAAACAGTATTATAATAAACTGCAAAAATCTGAAGTTAGAAATCAAATGGGAAGAACATGCACAGCATATTTAAGCTGAAATGTGTAGAAAAATTCAAAACAGTTAAAATATTGAAAGATTCTATAGGAAAAATATTAACCAATGCATAACACACCAAAAAATAATGGAAGGAAAACACAGTTTCTATACCAAAAATAATTGGTTATCATTCAACCATGCCAAAAGGTAGCATATCATCAAGAATAGCTGGTGTTGCAGAAAATTACAAGCTTCAGCAAAGGCATTTGTGATTAAAAAGTTTCAAAAAATTGTCAGGATGACAATTATAATGTTTCACCAAATAGATGCAGCACTGGAAGCACCCACTAGTCTCTGTCAAAAAATTTGCAAGGAAGTTATTTGGCCAACCAACTGGTAGAGATATTTGTGTTCATTTCTAAAGAACAGTGAACTAATAAGGTGTAGAGATTTTTTTGTTTGTTTGTTCGTTTGTCTTTTGGGGGGTCATCAATGCCCTCTGGTGGTCGTGGGTGCCACCCAGTGCTGCTCCTGAGAGCCGCCGCTGGATTTGAACTGGCAAGTCTGTGGGCCGCAGTCCCGCACTCAACCACCTACACCACCGGGGCTCAGTCTGAGATTTTTTTAAAAAAATCATACTATCTAATGTAAGAAAAAATATACTGAAGAAAATTCAACAATGATTGTGACAGTATAAGGAACTGTCAGAAATTCAAGTCTGAGTGAGAAGACGACATGGAATGAGAAATATTATTGTTGACATCATATATCTGCTGAGTAGAGAATATCAGAAAGCTGCTTCCTTTTGCCTTATTGACAATGCATATCCATTGGACTATGTGAATCATAGCAAAATATGGATAAAATTTTCAAAGGATGTGAACTCCAGATCATTTACCTATTGTGGTAGTTATATATTCTGGTGCTACCTTGAGACTATTAAGAGTGAAGGGGTGGAGTTTAGCATGTCAATAAGTCGCTGCTTGATGACATCATTTGACAATGCTGTGGGGATAAAAAGCTCACTGGGGGTGACACTACATTCTCTGCTTCAACTCCCTGAGGGACACTTCTGTTGACAAGCCACAAGGAACTGTGCTGAAAGAGTCAGAGCCCTGGAGCTAGAGAAGCCACGTGGAGACCCACACCAACAATGAGATGCTTCTACCACCGCTGGATGCACAAGACTTTCTGCCTACTGGTCTATGATCTTCCTGCATTCAGCATCACTGCATGTGCTGCATGAGTCTGAAGAGGAAATTATACATTGGTATTGGATGTATGGGCTACTATTCGACCTAGGGTCTTGATCAGGACTGGGCTGGATTTTTTTTAAGCAAAATTATATTCATTTATTTATTTATTTTTAATTAAAAGATTATTTTATTGGGGGCTCCCACAGCTCTTATACCTCTCCATACATCAATTGTATCAAGCATATTTGTACATATGTTTCCATCATTTTTAAAATAAATCATTTTATTGGGGGCTCATAAAACTCCTATCATGATCATATTGAATGTTATGAGTTGTGAGAGCCCCCAATAAAATCATTGTGAAAATAAAAAGAAGAAAGAGCAACCAATTACAAGGATCTGCATATAACCTCTTCCCTTGTATGGACAAGAGGCAAGTGGGTGAATGGAGACATCAGACAGTGTAAAATGAAAAAGTAGTAATAATTCATAAATTATGAAAAGTTTATGAGGAGGGTGGGGGGGGTAGACTTAGGTGCTGATGCCAGAGCTTAAATAGAAAGCAAATGTTATGAGAACTATATGGGAAACGGATGTGCAAATGTGGTTGACTCACAATGAACTTATGTATGGATTGTGATAAGAGTTGTATGAGTCCCGAATAAAAAGATTAAAGAAGGAAAAAAAAAACACTCCTATCATGATCACTGCACATGTCAATTGTATACAGACCACATTTCCACATTTGTTGTCATCATCATTCTCAAAACATCCTCCTTCCACCGAGGCCCCTGATACCAGCTCCCCATATTTCTCTTCCCTCCCCATTCCTCCTCCTACATGAATCCTTAACAATTTACAAATTGTCATTATTTTGTCATCATACACTGTCTGATGTTCCCCTTCACTCAATTCCCCATTGTCCAAACCCCAGAAAGGAGGTCATATTAGATCCCTGCAATAGATTTCCCCTTTCTACTCCACCATCCCTCCACCTTCCTAATATCACCACTCTCATCCTGATCCTGAATGGTCCATATGTCCTGAATTTCACCTGTTACTGTCTCCAGTTTACATTCCCTGGTCTAGCTGAATTTGTAAAGTAGAATTGAGATGATGATAGTGGGGGGATGGAAGCATTTAAGAATTAGAAGAAAGTTGCATATTTCATTGTTACTACACTGTACCTTGAGTGACTTATTTCATTGTTACTACACTGTACCTTGAGTGACTTTTCTTCTCCCTATAATCTTTCTGTAAGCGGATGTTGTTGGGTCCCCAATCTGTACCCCCCCTTTATAATGATAGAATTTTTAGTTCTTTGACGCTTGATAATCTGATCCCTTCGACATCTGGTATGCTTCTTCCATGTGGCTTTTGTTGCTTCTGAACTGGATGGCTACTTGTTTACTTTCAAGCCTTTAAGACCCCAGACACTATATCTTTTGATAGCTGGGCACCATCACCTTACTTCACCACATTTGCTTGTGCACACATTTGTCATCTGCTATCATATCAGGAAGCTGGGCATGCAAGGATATGATTTTTAGTTCTTAAAGCTTGATTATTGATCCTTTTGACACCTCATGTTCATATAAGCTGGTGTGCTTCCTCCAAATGGACATTATTGCTTCTGAGCTAGATGGCTGCTTTTTTACTTTCAAGCCTTAAGACCCAAGATGCTACATCTTTTTATAGCTAGGCACCATCAGCTTTCTTCACCACTTTTGCTTATGCACACATTTGTCTTCATTGATTTTATCGGGAAAATAAGCATCATGGAATGCCAATTTAATAGAACAAAGTGTTCTTGCATTGAGGAAGTGCTTGAGTGGAGGTCCAATGCCCATCTGCTGTCTTAATAATAACCCTCTAAGTGTATGCACATAGATCTCATAACATTCTCATTATATAAATATATTCACCTATGGATGTTTTCTTAATATATAATTACTTTTATTATATATCTATATAACTGTATATATATATCTGTGTGTAGGTGTGTATGTGTGTGTGTGTGTGTGTGTGTATATATATATATATATATATATATATATATAGTACTTTCTTAAACACATCCACATACCTTTGGACTTATTTCTCTAGTCAACCCAGAACCACACACTAAGGTACCTTGAGAGTGAGTACCAGAAAAATAAATCTTGAACATGGAGAGTGGATGCTTGTTTGACCTCTGTCTCATGGTACTTTTTATTCTTTGGATAGACAGAGGTCAGTTATGGCCATGCAGTTTACAATATTGTTTTCTGGATAGAATATTAGAAGGTAAATTTTTTATTATTTTGTTTGTTTGCTGTCTTTGGTTATTCCTGTGGGAAATAGTGAAAACGAATGTGATCAATGGATGCATTTAGCTCAGGTGTAGAAATTGCCTTTTGAATTTTTCTGAAACCATGCTGCTTAGTGCAAATGGCTGACAGAAAGTCAAAATGGTTGACCAAAACCCTGGCTCTGACATAATGCAGTCAAAGGGTAGCAATATTGTGTATCAATGAAATAGTTTAGAAAATGATTGGGATAAATTAAAGAAGAATTGAATTTGTTTTAAGAATTGAGTTCAATATCCAATTCTTTGTTTATAAAGATTTCTTCTGCTTATTAATGTTGATATAATAATTTATAGAAAAAATTATCAAGAAGTATGAAAAAAGTTGGCTTGTAAGTCCACTTGCCTTGAACCATTAAAATTTTATCTTTCAATAGGTTTAAGACACACCTGAAAAGAAGACTCTGAAAGCCAAGTCCCTACCCAATGTCTTGAGTGCTACATTTGAAGGTGAACAGACTTTCCTAGTGGGGTGTTGACATAATGAATTTTTAAAAAAAAAATTTAAAAAGGAACTGCGGATTTTTGAATTTTCAAATAGTGGTTTGTGCTTGAGGCTGGAAAATTATGGACCCATGAAGAAACACTCCTCTCTAGGACTGTACACTAAAGGGAGTCTATGAGCAAGGTGAAATGCTTGCTAGGTGATCACCTAGAACAACTTGAGTGGAAGTGAGAGAAATGTAGCCATTAAAAAAAATGGGGTGAGTCTGGAAGCTGACATCTGTGGACCTGGCTTACACGGACTAGAGAAGAAAATGAGGGTAGGCTGACTGGTCTGAAGCTCATCACCTAGCACAAGGGGTCTAGGGTTATTGAGAACCTGTTTTGGGGGTCATCATCTAAAGGCAAGATAGCTAATGGGCACCCTGGTGAGGCTAAGTGAGACAGCCCACATTGAGTTGACCTTAACCCAACCAGATGAAGAAAAGATATTTGAACCTGTGAATTGGTGCATTTTTCTGCTGACTTTATGAATGGTCTGTCCTGATTTGACTTTGCTTATAGATGCAGACTTCACAAAGTTCCAAATGGGATAAAGACTCTTCACGTCAAAGAATATGATTGTCTCTTGAGAGCACTGGGTTGATGTAAGTGGACAGTATATAAACTATATATGCAAAATGGGATGGATAAAGGCTTGAAGTGGCTGACTTACAAACTTTCATGAGTGAGGGAATATACTCATAGGAAGATGTTCATAGGATTATGGTGTGGGTGTTCAAATAAATATAGAATATTTTTGTTACTTCACTTATAGAATGTTGTGTTTAAATAAGCTTGGTACATTTTTAAAATGTGTGCATTTTAGTTTTATCCTTCTAAGTACAGCTATGATTGTATTATTGTTTATTTGAAAATTATATATGGCTAAAGTGTTGTGTCAAAGTTTAAGTTGAAAAGGGGTGGTCTGTGATAGTTAATAATGTGATGCCAACTTGAGATTCTTAATAGTGAATGGGTGGAATTTACCCTGGATGGAAATCAAGTTGCTGCTTGACTACCTCAGTTGGAGACGCTATGGAGAAAAAAACCTCACTGGAGGCAAGATACACACTCTGTCTGTTTTGACTCTGTGTGAGACACTCCTCTTACCAGGCCACATGAAGCTACACTGATAGAGCCAGAGTCCTGGAACTAGAGAAGCCACTTGGAGACCCACACCAGAAATGATATTCTTTTATCACAACTTGATTCACAAGAATTTCCACCCATTGACCAATGATCTTTCTGCATCCCATGTCATTGTATGTGTTGCGTGAGTCTGAAGAGGAAATTATCCATTGGTGTCAGATATGGGCAAATATTGGACTTTATGGACTTGATCTGGACTAATATCCAATTACTAATATCCAATTACTCTTTATATAAAACTCTTTTTATTATTGTTGTGGGGTCTTGTACAGCTCTTATCACAATCCACATATATATTCATTTTGTTACTAATATCCAGTTACTCTTTATATAAAACTCTTTTTATCATTTTTGGGAAGTCTTGTACAGCTCTTATCACAATCCACACATATATTCATTTTGTCAAGAACATTTGTACATATGCCGACATCATCATTTTCAAAACATTCTCTTTCTACTTGAGCCTTTGGAGTTTGCTCATCATTTTTTCCCTTTCCTTCCAACCATCTCCCCCATCATGAATCATGATAATTTATATATCATTATTATTTTTTCATGTCTTACACTGACTGATGTCTCCCTTCACCCACTTTTCTATTGTCCAGGCCCCTATGAGGAGGTAATATTTATATCATTGTGATCTGTATCTCCTTTCTTCCCCTACCTTTCCTTTGTACTCCTAGTGTCCCTACTCTCATTAGTGGTGCTGAGGGATTTATCTTTCCTGGATTCCCTGTGTTTCCAGTTCTTATCTGTACCATGTACATGCTCTGGCCAAGGCAGATTTGTAAGGTAGAATTGATGTCATGATAGTGGAGTACAGGAATCCTTAAAGAACTAGAGGAAAGTTGTATGTTTCATTTGTGCTATACTGCATCTGAACTGACTCACTCTTTCCTTGTGACTCTTCTCTAAGGGGATGTCCAATTGCCTACTGATGGGCTTTGGCTCTCTACTCCACCCTCCCCCTCACTCACAGTGATATGATTTTTTGTTCTGGGTCTTTGATGCCTGATACCTGATCCCATTGACACCTCATGATCACGTGAACTGGAGTGCTTCTTCAATGTTGACTTTGTTAATTCTCAGCTAGATGGTCATCTGTTTATCTTCAAGCCTTTAAGACCCCAGATTGAAGTGCTTTCTTTTATAGATATGAGTGCCTCTGGATATTTTTCACTAGTCATCCCAGATGACACACCTATGAGCCTATAGAATTTGTATATTCAGGCAGTCATTTGAATGGAACGAGGTGTATTGTATGGTTTAAATTAAAGGTGTGTGTCAGAGATATTTCACCACAATTATTCGACCTGTATGCTAGGTAAATGATCTGAGATGCTGTATATGAATAAAAAAGGAAAAAAATCATAAGGGGACTCACTAGCAAACTGTGATATGCAGATGACATGACCTTGCTTGCTGAAAGTGAAACAGCCATGAGAAATTTATTGATAAAATTGAATAATTAAGCCAGCAGCGTGGATTACAAATTAATGCAAACAAAACAAATAATCTCAAAACAGATACAACAAACATCACTATACATGTTGAGAAAATTTGAAGTTGTTCAGGATTCACTTAACTTTGATTCACAAGTAATGTCCATGGCAGTAGTATTCAGAAAACCATACAAAATATTTCTACTTGAGCCTTTGGTATCTGCCGCAAAAGATTTTTTTATAATGTTAAAGAGCAAAGATGACACTTTGTGGACTGATGAATACCAGATCCAACCCATGATCTCTTCAATTGCCTCATGTGTTTGCAGAAGCCAGATTTTATATAAGGAAGATTGAAATATAATCGATGCATTTGAATTATTGCTTTGAAGAAAATCATTGAAAAAACCATGGATGGCACAAAACAAACACACCTGTCTTGGAGGAAGTTGAGTCAAAAAGCTGCTTAGAAGAAAGAATATCATTATTTGGTTCCATGTACTTTAGACACGTTATTAGGAGAGTCCAGTTCCAAGAAAGGGACATCCTTCTTGGTAAAGTAGAGCGACAGTGGAAAGTAGAATGGACCTGAAGGATGTGGATTGACACAGTGACTGCTATAGACTAACGCATGGCAAGGACTGTGAAGATGGCAAAGGAGTGGGCGATGTTTTATCTTGTTGCACACAAGATCCTTATTAATTGTACTGAACTGGATGCAACAACATTGATAGCCACGCAATCCTTATGTTGCAATGGCTATGATTGCTTGCTTTCTTTTACATGACTTTGGTCCCTGATTCCCTGTGGAGATGTAAACAATACACTCCCCTTGGTTGGGTTAGTACCCCATTCCCTCTCTACACATCACCATTTGCCCCATGCCTCCCCCAGCCCCGCCCCCTTCCATTTGGCTACCATATGTAACCCTGAAAAATCCCACATGGAAAAAGCACACCAGCCTGTGTGATCACGAGGTGTTGAAGGGATCAGGTGTCAGGCATTAAAGAACTAAAATTATATTATAAATAAGGGGGAGTACAGATTGGCAACCCAAAGTCCATCAATAGGTGAAGTGACATTCTCTTACAGAGGGTTTGCAGGGAGGATATGAGTCAGTTAAAGTACAGTGTAGTAACAATGAAATATGCATCTTTCCTCTAGTTCTCAAATATTTCCTCTCATCCACTATCATGCTCCCGGTTCCACCAGACAAGTCTGGCTAGAGCAGGGGATGTACAGTGGAGTTGGAGACATGGGGAATTTAGGATAGATGTTCCCTCCGGATGAGTGATGGGAGTGGTGATACTGGAAGGGTGGAGGGATGGTGGAGTAGAAAGGGGGAACCAACTTCAGGGATCTACATATAACCTTCTCTCTGGAGCATAGCCATCAGGAAAGTGAGTGAAGACACATTGGACAGTGTATGATATGAAATAGCAATTTGTAAATTATTAAAGGTTCATGGGGGAGGGAGGAAGGAAAATATGGGGAGCTGAAACTAGGTGAAGGGAGGAAGTTTTGAGAGTGATGATGGCAACAACTGTGCAAATGAGGCCTGCATACAATTGATGTATGTATTGATTGTGAGGGGAGATGTATGAGTACCCAATAAAGTGATTCATTAAAAAAGGGGGGAGGGGGAAGAAGGGCTCAAGTGGAGAATGTTTGGAAATGAATGAAGCAATATGTGAGCAAATGTGCTTGATAAAGATGATGAATTGAATGCTATAATAGCTGTAAGAGCCTCCAAGAAAATTATTTAAAAAAAAAGAGTGCTTGCTCAATTGAGTTCCAGAGGGAGTGCCAAGGATATACTTTAAGACCAGGGTGTGACACCTCTTTAGATTCAACTGGGGGACACTCCTGGAGGTCAACAAACAGACCTTGAACTATATATAGGCTTTTATTTTTTTATTATATTTTTTTACTTATTTATATATTTTTCTGGATATTGGGTTTTTTTTGTTGTTGTCATCATTTTGTTTTATTTGATCACTTCATCTTAGGATGCCTTGGGGATTTTTTGTACATATCATTATCTGCAAGTCTATCTAGATAAGATAGGCTGTATGAACAGTCTGGAGGAGAAAACAATGAGACTGATGGCTCCAGGGGTACATGGGAGATGGGAGGGTGGGGAAAAGAAGGTGGTGTTGACCAAGTCAGTGATAAGAGAACAAAAAGTGATCCAAATCAGTGACAAGATGGGTGTGAAATGCCTGATAGGGACTCATCAAGAGTAATGGAGCAAAGAGAAATTGCTGAAACATAATGAAGGCTGAGTAAGTTAGCAGGACAAGAGAAAAGTAAAAGGAAATAGAGGAAACAACCCAGCCAGGGGGAGGGTGACAGTAAAGGACATTTATAGAGGTCTAAATACAGGCATGTACATAGGTAGATATGCTTATATATGGTAATGGGGAAAAGATTTACATGCATATATCTAAAGGGTTAGTATGAAGACAGCAGATGGGCATTGGACCTCCATTCAAGTACTTCCTCAGTGCAAGAACACTTCGTTCTACTACATTGACATTCCATGATGCTCACCTCCCTGACACAATCACTGAAAACAAATGTGTGCATAAGCAAAAGTGGTGAAGAAAGCTGATAATGCCCAGCTATCAAAAGATATAGTGTCTGGGCTATTAACGGATTGAAAGTAGATAATCGACTCTCTACCTCAGAAGCAACCAAGTCCCACATGGAGGAAGCACACTAGCTTGTATGACCATGAGGTATCAAAGGGATCAGTTAACAGGCATCAAAGAACTAAACATTATATCATTATAAATGGGGGAGAGTACAGATTGGGGACCCAAACCCCATTGGTTGGGGAAGCGACATCCCCTTTCTGAAGTGTCATGGGGAGGAGACAAGCCAGTCAGGGCACAGTGTAGCAACAATGAAATATGCAACTTTCCCATACTTCCTCTCCTCCACTATCATTTCCCAAGTCTATCATAGAAATCTGGCTAGACCAGGGGATGTACACTGATATGCATAGGAGCTGGAAACATGGGATTTCAGGACAGATGATCCCTTTGGGTCCAGTGGTGATACCAGGAGGATGGAGGGAAGGAGGAGTAGAAAGGGAGAACCAAATGCAGGGATGTTCATATAACCTCCTTCCTGGGGTACAGACAACAGGGAATTGTGTGAAGGGACACATCACACAGCATATGATATGACAAAATAATGATAATTTGTAAGTTATCAAGGGGTAATGATGGAGGGGACTGGGGAGCAAGGGAAAATATGAGGAGCTGATACCAAGGGGTTAAGAAGAGGAGAATGTTTTGAGAATGATGATGGCAACAAATGTACAAATGCTGTTTTCATACAATTGATGTATATATTGATTGTGATAAGAATAGTATGAGGCCCCATAAATGGTTTTATAAAAACCTAAAAGTTTGCTTGCTTGGGTGCTAGCAAGAGCTAAAAATACAATAGCTTCCCTATGAGAAATGACCTCTTGATCTGCTTCCAAAAGATTTCAGCCTAGGAAACTCTATGGACAATTCTGTTCTGTCCTATGTTTGCCATTAATTAGAATTGGCTCAAGAAAACATCATTGACAATAGTATGGTTATCCCATAGCTGATTAAATTTCAAAACTGACATGGAGGGGAGATAAAGGAAAAAGAAAGAGGTGATAGCAGAGAAAAACAGGTTATCTTTCTGGAACTAGATACAAGAACAAGAAAATGTGGGAGGAGAAGTCTTTCTGCTCAGTTATCCAAATACTTGTGATCTCCCCACGCCCACAGTCAATCTTTCTCAATGGATTCTACTCTCAAGGGGAAATATGATCAAGGCATAAGTTTTTTTTGTTTTTAATTTTTGACATTGTCAAATATTTTCACCTGCTTAGACCCAAGTGGGCAAAAGATGGAATTTTTTCTACTATCATACAGAGTTATAATTTCAGAAACTCATGGGGGCAGTTCCACCCTGTCCTACAGGGTCTCTTTGAGTAGGCATCTACTCGATGGCAGTGAGTTTGGTTTGAGAATAATGCAGAAAAATGTGAAGTGTTCAACGATTTCATCTTTCCTGGATACATAGTCAATGATTAAACGACACAATGCGTTAGTTATATCTCCTGCACAAGACCTCGCTAGTGTTGAAAAGTAAGCATGTTACTTTGAGCTGTAAGGTACACCTGAGTCAGGTCGTATTTTAAATTGCTGCATATGAAAGTTGGACATTGAATAAGAAAGATGAGTAAGTATTGATGAGTTTGAATAGTGGTGTTGGCAACAAACATTGAGAGTACCATGGACTGTCAAGAGGATAAGTAGTTGTCTTGGAAGAAGTACAACTGTGGCAGTCATGTGCTTATGTTAATTTTATGATTGAAATGTAGGGGTGGAGTCTAGCCTGTTAATCTGGAGATGGCCATTGAGTAGCTGATGAGGCCTCTATGTGGGCATGGCTTTCACGTGAGACATCTGGGAAATCTCAAGATATTTTCCTCGTGAAGATGAGAAGCTATCTTCTACAGTTGTTGAGAGTTAGTCTCAGATGCAATGAGTCATGGAAAAGAAAAGATGGCAGCATCTGAGAAGCTGGAGGAGCTGGCAGAGAGACCACATGGCTTTGCTCTGATGAAGACAGACCTCTGAAGCTGGAGTGGCATACTGTTGATGGACCCTGAGCCCTGAAAGCGAAGAGCCATGGGGAGACTCCTGCCAGTGCCAGAATTCTGCACCCACTGACCTGTGACTTCATGAGTCAGAAGGAGACTTTGTAGACTGATTTTGGGCATATGTGTTAATATTGAACTTATGACTTTGTGCTGGACTGGATTGGGATGTCTTTTTAGTGTCACATTCCTTTTGTATATAAACCCTTTACATATAGCCACATGTGTGTCTTTGAAATTTGTTCCTTTAGTGTACCCGGACTGCCACAACAACCATATTGTTCCTTAGAGGCAAAGATGGAAAAACTTCATCTTACTACTTGGGACATGTTGTCGGGAGAGATCAGACCCTGACGAAAGAAATCATGCTTTGTACTGTGGAGCAGAAATGAGAAAGAGGGAGGTCCTCAAGCAGCTTGGTTGACACAGTGGTTGCAACAATGGGCTCAAACATAAGAACAATACGAGTTGCTGTTTCATTGTTGTACGTAGGATCACTATGGGTCAGGACAGACTTGAAAGCACCTAACAACAAAAATCATCGATACTCCAAATGAGTTCTATAATTCGTGTACTATTTAAACTTACTTTACCTAGTTATATATTATTTAATGTGACCAGCCCAGTTATTTACCTGACCAAAATTTCTAGAATCTAGCCACCAAAGAAGACCAGACCCTTAGACCATACATGGCATTTTGCAACAGTCAGTTTTGCTGTGTTAGCATAAATCAGAGGGTAGCAATCTGTAATGACCTAAGAATTATGTTAATATGAGTTGAATATTTTTATTGTGAAATGAAAAAACAAAAGCATTTTAAATAAATATTTCACACTCTCTTTGAAGTCATTACTTCTAAAGGTTTCTTTTTATTGTTAATTAACTGAAATTGGTGTGTTTTAATGTATTTTGTCTCTTTGGTTATAACATTTTGCTTACCAATATTATTTTCAGGTTTCTAGATTTTTGTTATTTTTCTCAGAAAAACTTACTGGACTGCTCAACTGAAACTATTTAGTTTTCTTCTTCTTTTTCTTTCTTTCTTTTCCAGAACTATAGAAATTAAAGATGGAAAAGACACGTTAGTTGTCATCATTTTCTCCTTACTTCAGGGTTGGATAGTCTTCTTTTTAGAGCAATTTTTTCAGCTTAGCTGAAAATTATTCAAGTGATGGGGTTTCCACCACTTCCTGTGGATGACTGTTCCACAGACTGACAGATTCCATTACATGGTCTTTTCCCCCTCTGGCTCTGCCTACATTTTTCTTTGCTCAATTTCATCTTATCCCTCTTACTTATAACCCTTTGGATAACTCAAAGAAATGCTTCTACCTTCTTACTGTATAGTTCCTTCAAATATTTGAAGATGGTTATTAATTCTCCTTAGTCACTATTTGGCCCAGGCTGTTAAATTAGGTTTTTCATCTTTTCCTGTTATCCAGTGTGGCTAGCTTTTTCAATCACTTGGTATTTATGTTTAGAACCTTTCACTAAAAAAAAAAAAAGAAGAAGAATTGTACTGACTGCTAGGAGTGGAAAAGTACTTATCTCCCTATACAACTTCTCTCTCAGAAATTCTCTCAGGAAACATCCAGAACACATGGAAAGACAAATAATTCAGGGGCCTACTGTAACTTTAACTTCAGTTGAAACATTAAACAGTGGTGCCTTTTCCTCTTTCAAATTCTCTTCCATGAAATTACAATCACTATATTTGGTGCTGTAAAGAAAAGAATCACTTCCTTATTGTGCATGTGAGGAGGAAGCATCCTGAAAACAGCATCCTTCTCATGAAATAAGAATAAAATTTTGCAAAGAAGCTTTAATTTATAAGATAATATTGTTACAAATTTGTTTGCAACCTGAGTTACTCTTGCTACCTAACTATAGATCTCAAAGTTCATTTTTGTCAAGGAAAGTGGTCTTTACTCATCAGTACTATAATTAACATTTGAGCATATTGGTCTATGAGACAGGTAATTTTTCAGCTTCTTGTAATACTAATAAATAGAGAAAATGTGGAAAAATATATAACAGATATCAAAAAGCCAAATATTTGGAATCTTTTGGACTTCAGAAATTCCCTGAGTCTCTACCTTTTTGATCTCTTTGGTGGTCAATAAAAGAATCAGATATATTTTCTTTTATCAAATTTATTTTTTTAATTCCACTACTACTTACTTTGCTATTTTGCAGGTTCAGAAGAAGCCACTAGATTAAATTGTTAACAATAGTTGTTGTGTTCTCTCATTTTGGAGATGATTAAAATACATGCAGGTTAACATGAAATATCTTCTGTTTGGTCATATTGGTAGGCAAAGGGGTTGTAGCTAGAAATACATAGACTTGGAGCCATGTGGGGCTGGAGTAGCCAGTTGTCAAGACCATGTCCTTGCTATGTATCCTATAATATCTTAATCTCCAAGGCATTTTTTAATTCATATATTGTTATTAGTTAACATATGACAAAAATCTCAACCTTCTTAATTTGGAATTACAGGTAAGCATCACCTTTATTTAGTGATTATTTTAAATATCCGTGTAGTTACCTGTATAGAGTACAACAAAATTAACTAGTTATTCCTTCCCACATATTTATGCAGAAATTCGCTCACACCATCACAAAATCGACAAGACTTTCCACCCACTGGTTTGTGATCTGCTTTCATTGGGCCTCATTAACTGTGTTGTTTGTCTGAAGAGGAATTTATAGATTGATCTGAGCCACTATTGGACTTAGGAATTTGATCTGGGATGAGCTAGGATATTTTCTGAATGTACAATTACTCTTTTACATAAAACCCTTTCTTATACACATATAAATTATCTAGTATACATGGACTAACACAAAATCCTTTGAAGGAGAACTTGTTTTCAGAAACTAAGCATACCTTCCAGAAGACATCAAAAAATTGATCTTCTACCAACAGCTAGGAAAGTGATCTTAGATACAGGTACTCCAGCCATACTCACAATGTAGGTGGCCATAGCCCTGGCTGACTTCCAGACTGCAAAATCAAGAGAGACCCTGACTTAGAATCCTTCAGCTTAGCAACTCCACACTGAAGAATCACAAGAATTGTGAAATAAAAAACTATGTATTCTTTTGAGCATCTGAATATGATGTACTTTCATATGCAAATAAGATAATGAATATAGTCACTAAGATATTAATGACAAAATTTCAAAATTGGTCATTAGGAACAAATTATTTGCAAGAAAAGAAAGTCAAACTAATATCAGACTTTTCACCCAAAACCTAAGGAAGAAGAAAGGTACTCCATGGTTTGATGACTCTCAAGAAAAAAAAAGTACTTTCATTAAAGATTCTAATATATCCCTAAGATATTCTTCATTTTCAGACTTGAAAGTATTAAAACAATTTACATTCCTCTTCATGACACCTCCCCTGTGTATTTTGACTAAAGCATTACCTGATATACTTTATGATGTTTTATTTAATAAAAAAATGTACATGCAAAATTTCTAGACTTGACACATGTCTTTAGAACACAATATTGAGCCTTAATTTGGCATAATCTAGTATAATTTAAATAAATGAATAAAAAGTAATTAAATTATAATGTAGGTAATAAGTGAAAATACATGTTATACAAACAAACATTCTGTGAATATAATATACATTAACATGGACAAAAAACACAAAGTATTTCAGCAAAGTCTAGGAGTTAGACTCCCGGGGGAGGATTTATCAGCAAAGCATAATTATCACAAAGGTCTGGTTTCTGCATGAATACGTGGGAGAGATAACTCTAGTTAATGCTGTACTCTACAGAAATAACAACTCAGATATTAAAGGTAATCATTACTATAAAGGTGATGCTTAACTGTACTTCCAAATTAAGAAGAAGTTTGAGATCTTTTTCAAACAGACAATAATAAAATCATATCTGTACCTAACAGGATAAAACTAAAATACATACAATTCAACTATGTGCCAATCTCACTTAAATATAGCATTCTATAAGTGAACAAAACAAAGATAGTCTGTACTTATGTGAGCAGCTATGACATAATCCTATGAATATATTCCAGAACCTATGAAAGTTTGTAAGCCAACCACTTCATATCTTTATCCTCCCCGTTTTGCCTATCCCATTTCTGTATTTCCCACTTACATCAACCTGGAGCTCTGAGGAGTTAATCATACTCTTTGGCATGAAGAATCTTCATACCACTTGGAATTTGTGAAGTCCACATCCATAAGCAAAGTCAAATCAGGACAGGCCATCCATTAAGTCACTAGCAATAAGTATCAGTTTACAGGTTGAAAAAAATCTTCCCTTCACCTGGTAGGGTTCTAGTCAACTCAATGTGGGCTGCCTCACTTAGCCTCACCAGCGTGTGCTTGGTTCTCTTGCCTTTAGACCATAGTTCCATCACAAATTCTCAACAACCTCAGGACCCTTGGACAAGGTCATGCCATAGACTCAGTTTCCACACAACTCCATAAACTTGTAATCAGCCAGCCTGCTCTCATCATTTGATATAGTTCCTATAAACCAGGTTCACGAGTGTCAGTGCCCAGACTCAACCTGTCTCTTTATTCCTCTACTTTTCCCAATTCGACTCAATAAGTGGATCTAGGTAGTCAACTAGCAAGCATTACATCCTGCCCACAAGTTCTCCTTAATGTTCAGTCCTAGAGAGGAGTTTTCTTCACAGTTCTAGATTTTTTCCAGCTTCTGACAAAAACCACTATTTCAGAATTCAAAAAAGCAGAGTTCCTCTTTTTTTCTTTAATCTGTGAATAGTCCCCTACGCAATTCTCTCCACCTTTGAATTTTCTGAGTGCTTAAGACACTGAGTTGGTCTTAACATTTCAGAATCTTATTTGAAGACATTTTCTACCCTATTTGAACATTTCAAATTGGTAGTTGGAAGAGTTAGCTTACAACTTGTCTATTTATATTTTCTAATAACCATGTCTTTCAATTATTATATCAAAAGAATACAGAAGAAAATAGTAAAAGCCTAGTAGAATCAGATCCTAAACTCAATTCTTAAAGTAATCTATCCTTAGCTAACATCTTAAAATTTATCTAAGCTATTCTATTGATGTACAGTATGGCTTTAGGCCTGACTCTATCAAGCCAGGGTGCATTTTGACCTTCTGTCAACCATTTTCACAAAGCAGCTCTGAAAAATGTACGGAGGCAATTTTGTACCTTGAGCTCAAAATATACATCAATAACATGGATTTTTACCATTTCCAATAGGACTAACCAAAGAAAAACAAACAAGACAATCAAAACCTCAACTTCCCATGATCTTTCCAGTAAACTGCATGGCGATATCTCACTTCTGGATAGCCAAAGAAAGACAGATATTATGAGGCAGAAGTTGAACAAGCATCCACTCTCCATCTTTATGATTTGTTTCTCTAGTATCCCTCTCCCAATGTACCATCATGTGTTAGTCCAGGTAGACGAGAAAAACAAATCCAGGGAAACTTATATGTGTATAAGAAAGAGTTTTATATAAAAGAGTAATATTATATTCAGAGATTATCCTAGCTCAATCCAGATGAGTCCATAAGTTTGATATCAGCCCATATGTTTGATACCAGTCTAAAAATTCCTTTTCAGACTCACACAACACGTAAATGATGCCCAATATAAGAAGATAAAATAGAAGAGGTTTAGATTTACTTGCTGCAGAGCAGGGAGATATTTGTTTGGCTTTACAGGAAAGATGCTGTTTTTATGCCAACAAATCTAGAATCGTAAGAGACAAAATCAAGTGGCTGCAAGAAGACTTGGAGAAGAGAAGAAAGGAGTTGGCCACCAATCCACTGTGGACCGGGCTCAATGGATTATTGCCTTACCTCTTGCCACTTTGGGGCCCCCTCGTTAGTTTATTGCTTTTGCTTTCATTACAGCCAGTATTTTTCAACAACCTCATGGCATTTATTAAGTAACAGATTGAGACCATTCAAGCAAGGCCCCTGCAAGTTCATTATTGTCACTTGCAGATGAGCGACCTCGAACAGAGTGACACACACAACTAGTATGTGATAAGACCCTCTGCCTCCGTGAGCTGAACTTGACAGTCAATGACGGGTAAGATCAGGAGCACTCTTTACCAACCTAAGACAGGCCATGGTGACATTAGAAGGCCATTGACTGATGACGGGTAAGGACTGAGTGTGTGTCCTGACAACCTAAGACAGGCGGAGTTCCCGGGAGGATATTGCTTGAAAAAATAAAAAAGGGGGACCTGTCAGGAGCCATCCAGCCCAGACATGCTTGACCTGGCTACAGGTCAGATATGCCTGAACTCTGTTGCAGTTTGTTGCCTGGGGTTTGTAGTTTGTCGCCTTTGTAACTGTAAACAGCCCTGGCCTTTGAAGCCTGACTTGCAGCTGTGGTGCCATTCACTTGTTAATTTTGAAGATCACGACATGCTAATTGCCTAAGCTTGCTTGCCCTATAAAACTGGTTTACTTCTTCCAAATCAAAACACAACAACAAAAAAAGAACCCCACCCTACCCCAGAAAAGATGTAACTACTGACACAACATATGTATGTATGTATGTATACATTATGATTAGAGCTGTATGAGTCCCCAATAAAATGATTTTTAAGGAAAAATAATAAATTAATTAAAAAAATAAAAAAAAAAAGAAGACAACAGGCTAGTGGGTGGAAGACTTGTGGATCCAGTGGCGCTGCAAGCAATTCAACACTGACAACTGCAAGCAATTCAGCACATGATGCCTTCAGCACCAGGCCTCTAGTGTAGCTCTATGTATCTTGTCAACAGGAATATCTTACAGGGAGTGTCTATTTGCCACCCCTCCAATGGGCTATTTATCTCCTTAGTGCTTCCGAATGAGGTCATCAAGCTGTGACCTGATTGACAGGCTAGACTCCACCCCTTCACTCTTAATGGTATCAAGTTGGCAACAGATTATGTAACTACCACAGGTTCCTTAAAGGTCCTTTTGCCATAGCAGATAACTTGTCACAAAGCATATGATTAAAAGAAAACTGAGGCAAAATCACAATAGCTTTTTTGACTTGTACAAAGTCTGAATACTGAGGGACAGAATTAATGGTTACCATCTGGGTCACTAGCTAATGTAGTAGCGCTCCATGGTCTTAATGTAATATTTTTGTTGGGATAATTAAATATTTTTATTTATTCTAAGACATCACAGAGTAATGCTGTTCATAGTTTGTCCAGTTTCTTCTATTAGTAAGATTTTGTAAGATGATAGAATGATAGTACAACCAGGCCTTCCGGAAAGAAGGTGCTCAGGTAAATGGGATGCATTGGGAGCTCTATGGCCATTGTTGAGCTTGGGAACTGAGAGATGAGTGGAGGATTTGGGTCATATAATTGAGCATCACAATATCACAACCCAGGGGTTGAACTTTGCCTGCCAGTCACCACCTTCACTCACTGTGGAGTTCAGCAATCTAGGTCTGATGCATGGGCTATCCCAGACTGTGTCACCAGTGCCACTGAGGATATCATTGCAGACAGAGATGGCCTTCTCTTATGCCATTTGTCCATGCCTGTTAACACTTCAGCAAGACCTCCTCCACTTCCCTGCCACATGCTGCTGCCCACGGCTCTTTCTACTGCAGTCAGAGACTTCCTAACATCTGCCCACAGCTCCCCTACCAGCCCTTCATGGTCCCACTGCCCCCAGCTACATGTTTATCTCATCAGTCTGGTTCTGCTTAGTCCCACAGATTACTTACTATTGCCAGCCCTAGCCTGATTTCCATAGCTCCCCCTGCCCCTCTACTGGCCTACATGCCAATGCAGTTTCTTTTACAATCTGCCTGCACAGCACCACCCTTGCTGCCTACAACTACCTCACTCATGTTACCTGAGAGGGCCACCTGACCTGCCCTCCAAATGGGTAATATGGGCTATCTAGGGAGAGAATGAAACTCTATCAAGATAAAGAAGCAGCTTATGCCCTCAGTTGGCTAGAAGTAGTTTTAGAAAAAATTTTATTAGCCTCCCACAGAGAAAAGTCAGTGATCCCTGAATCCCAAGAAAAGGGCACCAAGCTCCATCAAAATGTCACACAGACATCAGTCTGAATAATCAACAGCCTCTACAAGAAGGCAGAGAAACAAGATGCAAGATCGGAGGAGGACCTAAACCTAATGACATTCATAGAAGAAACAGACATTGGTCCACCCCAGAAAGAAATTTTTAGAAAGCTCCTTCACATCATACAGGATATGAGGGAACCAACAGAGCAGGAAGAAAAAAGGCTAACATAAAACGTAGGAGATGACCACAAAGAATGTATGGATGTAATGATTCTAAATCAATGGTCTGAATCCACCCATTAAAAGTCAAAGGCTAACAGACTGGTTGAGAATGCATAACCCATCAATCTGTTGTCTACAAGAGACACATCTCAAGTTTGTATGAAAAAAACAGGTTGGGACTCATAGGCTGGCAAAAAGCACACCAAAGAAATGACAATGTACAACAAAACAGTAGTTGCAATCATAATCTCTGACAAAATTTATCTCAAGGTGTAAGTCATAACAAGAGTTAAGGATGGTTGTGTTAGTCTAGGTTGACTAGAGAAACTAATTCATAAACACATACATGTATATAAGAAATAGTTTTATATATAAGAGCAGGTGAATATTGAGAAAATATCCCAGCCCAATCCAGATCAAAGGCATAAGTCTGATATTAGCCCATATATCTTATGACAAGTATTCTGCAGGCTCACAAAACACATGCAATAGCACTGAATGCAGGGAGATCTCAGACTAGTCAGTGGGAATTCTTGTGGGTCCAGTGCACTTTAAGCATCTCAGTGCTAACCGGGGTCTTCATGTGACTTCTCCATCTCCAGAGGTCACAAGTTGTGTCAGCGTAGTGCCATGTGTCTTGTCAGTAGAGCATCTCTAAGGGAATGAGCAATGAGAGATAGTCTCTCTCACCTTCAAGAAGGAAATCCAGGAATACTCAGAATCCTCAGGGAAGGCCATGCCCACACAGAGGCTTCATTAGCTATGACCCAATTGACAGGCTAGACTACACACAGTCACTCTTACTCCACTCAAGTCTCAAAATGACACCAGATAATGTAACTACCACAATAGACACAATACAATGCTCAAGGAATCAGTAAATGGAGAGTCAGTGAGCACAACAAATACATATGCTCCCCCCAAAAACCCATGAAATTCAAATTCTTCAAAAGATGAAACACAAAATCTCGGGTTCAACAATCATAGATATGATTTCAATAAATTGCTCTCTAAGAAAGATAGATCAATGGGAAAGAAGCTCAAGAACAGAACTAAACTCTGTAAATCTGCAACTCTACCTGATAGACATATTTAGAGCTCTCCACCCAAATGCAAAAAAAAAAACCCACATACTTTTCAAGTACCCACAGCACATAATTGAAAATAGATCAAATGCCAGGACATAAGTCAAACCTGGTTAAAGTCAAACATATAGAGGTCACTCAGAGTTCCCTCTCTGATCACTACACTATACAGTTGTAAATCAATAAAAGGAATATCAAACAAAGGCAACATGAATAGATACTATCCCAAATTAATTATAGACAAGATTTGGAAGTTTTTAGAAGTTAATGAGAGTGGATTTACAAAAGCAGTCATCAGAAAATGCATGATAGCAATAAATGCACATACAAAGAAAGAAGAGAGATTTATGGTTAATACTCTCACAAAACCTCCTGCATTATAGCAGAGTCAACAGAATAATTCTTCCAATAGCAAAATAAAAGAAATCATAAAAATCAGGGTCAAGAGATATGAGAAAACTATGTAAAAAACCCCAATGCTGTTAAAAGCGGGTTCTTTGAAAGGATTAGCAGAATTGACAAACTGATGGCAAACTAAATAAAGATAGGAAGAATCCAGAATGAGGGCTGCAATGGGAAATTACAGCATATTCTAATAAAATTGAAATAATAATTGCACAGTACTACAAAGGTTTGCACTCCAGTGAATAAAATAACTTGGAAGACATGGACAAATACTTGGAAAAAAATACTTCCTGAGATTATCCCATATGGATGTCAAGCACCTGAACAGACCTATAGCAAAAGAAGAAATAAATAAGATTATCAAGGAATTACCAACTGAAAAAGTTCCCAGTCCAGACAGCTTGACAGAAATATTTTACCAAGCATTCAGGGAAGGGCTGAGTCCAATTCTACACAAGCTCGTACAGAGCATAGAAAAGGACAGCAAACTCTGCAACTCATTTTATAATATAACACTGACACCTAAAGCAGACAAGAATCCCACAGGAACAGAGAACTAGAGACTGATATCTTTAATAAACATCTGTGCAATAATTCTTAAGATAATTTTGGCCAATAGAATAAAAAAGTATATAAAATGAATAATTGACCATGACCAAGTGGTATCATACCAGGGATGCAAGGATGGTTCAACATCTGAAAGTCTATTAATATTATCCATTATATTGACAATAAAAAGGATGAGAACCATATGATAATTTTAATTGATGCAGAAAAAGCAATTGACAATACTTGGAAGGCACAATTTGAAGGAAACCCCCTTACAGGGGAGAAACAGGAAGGAGACAGACTAGTCAGAGTGCAGCCAGGCAGTGATGATGCATACAAGTTTCCTCATGTTCCTGAGGTCTCCCTTCCCCCCAACCATCATTATCCCTAATCTACCTTGCACATCCAGATGGACAGGAGAAGGTACACTAGTGGAGAGGGGGCTGGAGATATGGGGAAATCAGGATGGATGAGCCTTTGGGCCGGTGTTTAGAATGGAACTACTGGGTGAGTGGAGAGAAGATGGGATAAAGTCGGAACCAGCTGCAAGGATCTACATATGACCTATCTGGAGGACGGGC